>VDFB02099959.1:0-15900 GCA_007258455.2 Sequoia sempervirens | reverse complement strand
GTTAGATCTTAGATCTGGTTATCACCAAATTCGGATTAAGGAGGAGGATATCTGTAAGACAGCATTTCGGACTCATGAGGGTCATTATGAATTTTTGGTGATGCCATTTGGTCTTACCAATGCACCATCTACATTCCAAAGTTTGATGAATTCCATTTTTAAGAATTTCTTGAGAAAGTTTGTATTAGTATTCTTTGATGATATATTGATTTACAGCAAGACTTGGGAAGAACATTTGCAACATGTGGACCAAGCATTACAAATACTTGAAGATCATAAACTCTATGCTAAGCCATCAAAGTGTGCTTTTGGTCTTACAGAGGTGGAGTATTTGGGACACATAGTTTCACATGAAGGAGTAAAGGTGGACCCTAACAAAATTAAGGCTATCATGGAATGGCCTATTCCAAAAACCATTAAGAAACTGAGAGGATTCTTTGGATTGACAGGGTACTATAGAAGATTTGTGAAGAATTATGGTAGTATAGCAGCACCTCTCACCACTCTATTGAAGAAGGATTCTTTTCATTGGAATGAGTCTGCCAATACAGCATTTGAGAGATTGAAGGAGGCTATGTGTTCAACTCCGGTACTTTCCACTCCTGACTTCACCAAGGAATTTATTGTGGAATGTGATGCTTCTGGAAATGGGATAGGAGCAGTGCTTATGCAAGAAGGTCGACCAATTGCTTTTGAGAGTCACACTGTTAAGAATCTAATAAACCTATTTATGAGAAGGAAATGCTAGCAATACTCCATGCAAAGGAAACAATGGCTCTGGCCTATTAGTAGACATTTCGCTGTTAAGACAGATCATGATAGCTCAAAATATTTTTGAACAACTTACTCATCTTCCTCAAGAGCAACAAAAATGGTCACTAAGATGCTAGGATATGACTTTGAGATTGTGGCTATAAGAAAAGGGTTAGAAAATATTGTCAGCAGATGCACCGGCCAAGGAAGGATGAGAAAGATGAAGCCTTATTGTGTGCCCTTCAATATTACAAGCAAATTGGGTGGAGGAAGCCAAAGTAGAGTGGCAAAATGATGTTATGACTCAGTAACTTCATCGAAAGCACCAAAAGTGATCCTAGTAGTTCAGATAAGTTTTGTTGCAAGGGAGATACTCTTTGGTATAAAGAGCATTTGTATCTCTGTAAGAATTCCAACCTTAAAATCAAGATTCTCACAGAGTTGCATGAGTCTCCAGTGGGTGGTCATTCAGGATTTTTGAAGACATATCATCGAGTCAAGCAAGATTTCTTTTGGGAAGGGCTAAAGGGTGATGTTCAAAAATTCGTGGCTGAATGTTTGGTGTGTCAAAGGCATAAAGGGGAGACAATTAAGGCACCAGGTCTCTTGCAACCCTTATCTATTCCTAGCCAGCATTGGGAAGAGATATCCATGGACTTCATCACAGGGCTTCCCAAATCTAAAGGTCATAATGTCATCATGGTGGTGGTTGATAGGCTCACTAAATATGCACATTTCATTGCATTAGCACATCCTTTTACAGCAAGTGTAGTGGCTAGAGCTTTTTGGAGAATATCCAAAAGCTACATGGTACACCTAAAGTTATTGTTAGTGATCGTGATCCTATCTTCACTAGTCACTTTTGGAAAGATTTATTCTCATGTTTGGGTACTTAGTTGGCTCTTAGCTCTTCATACCACCCTCAATCAAATGGGCAAACAGAGGTTGTTAATAAGTGTTTGAAGGATATCTACGTTGTTTCATACTCGTAGAAACAACCCCAAGTAGTAGATTGGCTACCACTCGCAAAATGGTGGTATAACACTTTTCATAGCTCATCAAAAATGTCTCCATTTTTGGCACTTTATGGATATCATCCTCCTTCCATCACATCATCAATTAAGGTGTCCCTAAGAGTTCAGGCAGTAGAAGACCACTTGCTTCATCAACCACAAGTACTTTCAGGACTCAAGGAGAATTTAGCCATGGTAATAAAATCAATGAAAACAACAAAAGTGCACTAACATCGTGAGTGAAAGAAGTTTCTTTGGAAGTTGGGGATTGGTCTTTACCATACTTTATAGCAAATCTCACTAAAGCAGCAAAGAAAGAATAATAAGTTGTCACCAAAGTATTATGGTCCATACCAAGTCATGCAAAAATCTGTAGTGTTGCCTTACAAGCTTGAGCTAAGCTACCTACAACAAAGATGCATCCAAGCCATGTTTCCGCTTGAAGAAGGTCATTAGGCATAATATTCCTACTCAAACAACACTACCAAAGCTCAATGAAGAAGGAAGAATCATTTTGGAACCAAAGTGAATTTGTCAAACATGCACAAAGAAGCCGAGGAATAGAACTCTCACTGAGTATCTCATCCAATGGAAGAATTTACAAATTGAAGATGCTACATGGGAGGACGAGGAGTTCATTCAAAAGAATCCAAACTTTATTAGCATTGAGGACAATGCTTCTTTTAAGAAGGAGGGCATGCTATGCCCTTAATATTGTACATCGGGTTATGAATAGTCGGGCTTGTATATCTTAATTTCATTGTCATATTATCATTAGTATATTGTTATTTAGTTGTTTGGAATTGGCCTAAGTCTTATATAGGTGTGTCTAAGTCGGCCTAGGTGATATCCTTGGCATAAATAGGTATATATGGAGGTTGTGAGTCTTATTTCATCATCAAGTTGTGAAGTGTGTTCTCATTAGAGATATTTGGAGGTTTGCCCCCTCGAAGTGGCTTGTTATTCTCAGTTATTATCAAGTATTTTCAGCATATTTCATATCATATTCTTCCATTGTGCAAGTTATTTCATAACAGAAGAAGCCTTCTCGAATTTTCTCCCATACAATTCTCCTACCCACTCTAATATTGGTGAGTTATTAAAACAACTCATAACCATTATAACTATATATGCACTAACCATAGATTTCCTAACTTTCTCTTCCCCATTAGGGTGAACATGGTAAAAACTTTCACACTTTCAACTGCAGTAAGCCCAATTCTTGTGGTTCATAATCTTGATTCAAACGATAGGCACCTCTCATCAACCTTTCATGGTTTCCACACAAGTTTACCACAAACCTAGACACGAATAGGAACACACTCATTCTGGATTACCACTAACCATTTCAAGATCCGTGAACTACATTACACTAGTGCTTTTGTTTACTACAATATTTTACACCAAGGGGTTACATAGGGAAATAACAACATATGAATAGAAAAGCCACTATTGTTGATCATTGCCGCTTGATCTCTAACAACATAGGAAATTGTCACCACCATTGGAATGAAATATTGGTGTTATATTCCCCCCAACAATGTGAAATTTTCGGTTATTAAAATAACATAGAAAATAGAAGCACACAGCACAATAGAAAACAAAACACCACCAAAGTAAACAAGCAGCCTCATTGTTGCTGATTGACGAGAGGAGGCTAAGTGGCCTCCTTCCTTCATTGCCTCCTGCCTCCAAGCTTTAATTTATTTACACCACATATTCTTCATCACTAGGACAAGATAGCTCTTCATCATTGGCATAGTCTTTCCAATCTGTCTCTTCAGCTAAGGAAGCACATTGATCTAATTTATCATATAGTAAATCTTGTGCCCTCTTATTACAATTCAAAATTACATGTCCTGTTTAATTACAATAGAAGCATTTTATTTTTCCTTTTGAAGGAATATTCTTTGATTTGTACTTGCCCTTTCTTGAAAGTGAACCTACTTTGTTATGTACATATAAGACTTCTTCGGATTCTGATTGTTCATTATGGTCAAGTAGAGTAGAGATTGCTCCTTCAAGACTAATGTTTACCTTGCTTAATGTAAACACCGTACTAGACATATTCAAAAGTATTGCTTTGGCATCATCGTCTTTTACTTTTTCATTAATGCCAACTAACTGATTTAGTACAGAGTGAAACATACTTATATGATCTGCCATTTTTGTACCTTTATCCATCTTCAATCCATACAATCTTTGCTTCAATGTCATCTTGGCACTCTCGGCTTCAAATCCAAAGAGCTTGTTTAATGACTCCCAAATCTCTTTTATAGAGTTTCTGAAATCTACATGATGTAAGTATGCTTTTGACAAGCCAGACCAATAGTCCCCAACGCTTTTTTATTTTTGACAATCAACTTAGTGAGACTGAGTTCAATTTGAATACATCCCAAAGATCTTTTTCTAACTGCATTTCTATTTGCCATGTATGAAAATCTCTACCTTTGAATTTCTCAATGAAACTTAATTAGTCGATGACTACCGCTTTAAGCAAAAGGAAATCAAAGGTGTCAAGCTCCACCAATAATGTAACTTGATTATAACACTTTTAACACTGACATTTTTAGATTTTTGTTTTTTACATAACAATAATATGTACCACTATTCAAACTTAACTTCGACATAAAAAAACTATCATTAACACTCAATCTACATTAAAATAGCTTGAATATATCCCTTATTACCACAACATTTTGGAGAAGCACCCACCTGAGAAGAAAACACACGAAACTTTGGTCTATCTATCCCAATCTAGTAGATCAAATTCACATTGTTAGCACATAGTCTCAATCTACAACATACAATACAACGAGGTTTTTGGACATTTTATAGAGTCTCAATCTACAAAATACCCTTGTGCAATTGCTATAATTATCACACAACAATAATATACAAGTGTCTTCAATGTGAATAACCCTAGGGCATTCACACAAACCAATATATATAGAAATATTCATAGGAAAACCCAACTATCTAAGAGTATCAACATGTGGCATACTAAGAGTCATGTAACTACAATCCAACCATATGATGTCAACGTACTACATAAAACATCAAGTATGATGTCTCCTCATGAATGACTACCTTGTATACTCTACCGTTGTTCCACTTTATGAATCAATAATTACAACCATTTTACTGTCAGAACATATACATGTCTTCAGTATAGCCACCACTACAAAGTCCTCGCTTGTGGTAGCTAGTAGAAACATAACACTATGGCTAATTGCTTGCAATAACTTGTGTCATCTTTCAAGACATAATCCTACTCTCAAATAGTCTTTCATGACCTTCTATTATGTTGCAAGTGCTCTTGCATAATCATTCATGCTTCCAACAAACACTGTCTTTCATGTGCAATTGTGAATTCTTCTCCAAATGCTTTGCAGGAGATGCTAACATATATAATGTACTGCAACAACATTATCATATGTAATGCCTATTGTACCAAAAAATTGTAACTTCGCCCCAAATCATCACAAACAATTATGTACACAAACTCTTCCTACAAGTAATCTATGCAAGTGAATATCACCTAATTACCAGCATTAAGATACATAATATAGGGATTTTCCTAAAGAAGGAACATCAATAAGGTTAAATACATCACTATCAACTAAATGCAAAATCCAATCAAATTTAGTAGAGCTAGAATAAAATTTAACACAACTTTGCTTTCCATAGATACAATGTTCACAAAATTCAAAAGCCAAAGAACAATTGAAAAAACTATTAGCCATATTTTTCAATTTCAAAGCCTTAAGGCCTTTCTCACCTATGTGGCCCATGCATTCATGCCACAGCATAGCCTTCTCAATTAGATACATATTATGATACTTTGAAATAGAAACCTAAACAACTGTTACATTCAATATTTATGCTCCCATCAAGTCTAAACCGATTCCAATCCCCTTTGCCAACACCATGGCTCCTCTAACCATCTTACATCCTTACTGAAAGAAACATGCACATCATATCATTCAACTTATGGAAATTAGGTTCCTCACCAAACTAGGTACGTGCAACACACTTGGTAGAATCTTCGACCTTCCATCATTAAACATGAGCTTGATCTTCCCGTGGTCAACAACCTTAAGAGATAGTTTTCTCCCAAGAAGATTTCTCCTCCATTGTAGCTCTTGTATTCTATGAACACCCCCTCCTACAAGTCAAGTGATACAAAGCAACAAAATCATGCATGTGCGAAGGTGGATGCCAAGAACACATCTCCAAATTTATCATTGAAGGTCTTCGAGTTTGATTCCTTATCAAATGCATCCTTCATCATTTTTTCCTTGTGCCACTTGCGAATATGCCCCTTGTTTCCACCATTCCAATATTTCACCTTTGGTTTGCCAAGAGATTTAGACCTTCCCCGAGATTTAGATCTCTCATCTCCTTTCTTGCTCTTTCCTTTTTCCTTTGAGAGACCTCTAATGACCAAAGCATCCTCAAATTTTTTTGAAGTTTTCTGCCACATTTCTTCTAACAATAAAGCACTAACCATCTCCTCAAGTTTCAACTTGGAGACCATACTATTGATCACCATGTCAAAGTTGTACTATGAATCTAGCAACAAACACAACAAAATAATGCACTAGTCCTTCTTATCCATATTCACATCAACAGAAGTTACTAGGTTTATTAAAAATGGCAATGCTTGGATCAAAAAGCATCCCAAAAATAGGTATAGATCTATGCCATAAATACATAAAATTAAACAATAAACTATATTATACCAAAGTGAATGATTGCAGTAAAAACAATTGATTTTATAAAGATATTCATCCTCATGAAGAACGAACCAACCACCCATCTTATGGGATACTATTCCCGCACAAATAACCACTAACAATAAAATTTAATTACTGACTTATAACATTAACATTTATTACTAATAAGGTAATATTTATTTATTACTAAGACCTACTAACTATACTAAAGATGTAATAACCCACCAAGGTTCTCAACAATATTTAAGGCATCCAAATGCTCTATTACAAAATCACTATCACTCATCCTCAATAAATACTTCCTTGGAAGAAAATGTTTGTTGACAAGGGACTTTATCTAATACAAGTTCTCTAACTCTGTCAAAAGATTCTTGGTGGAGTTCTCTCCTGATACATTCAAGAGAACCAAATTAGGAAGGCACAAACGTACCAAGCTTCTCATACATAGGCATACCAAGCTTCTCACCTTCCTATCAACTACTACCCAATCATTTGCAAACACAAAAGAAGGTTTTTGACCAACAATTACAACCCACAAATCTCTATCAACAAGTAGGCCCTTCATCTTGCACTTCCAAAGCTTAAAGTTTGATCCATAGAACTTTTCAATCTCCATCCTTCCAAAAGTGCCTACCACCTTTATCTGCATAAAACATTGATCCACCTACACACAGCTTCAACCCAAACTAAGATTAGATCAAGCCAAAATGCCCTCCTATCATGGGCCAATGAGATATGAAAGGAAAGGAAATGTGTGCTAATCTTAAAGGAAAGAAATGCAAAATAAGAAACAAGACCAAACAATTTCAACAAATAAACAATATCCACAACACAAGATATGCATTATGAAAACCCTTTCTAAATAATCCCAGCAAGAAAGAGATCACTTTGATGATATTATTTGGAAATCAATCACAATACAATCACAAAAGTAGTGTCATGGAGATATTTGATGTAAAGAGTGAAACCAAAAAACATACATAACCCTACAATCTCAAACAACATACAAACTCCATCCCAAGCATCCAATATATAGGCTAAGAAGATCTAAGAGACCACATGTGGTTTTCAAAAATAAAACCATGAGATAAGCCTTGGTCCAACTTGTCGAAGTTGAACCCATGCATCACTCTCCAAGAATAACTCCTCCCACAATAGAATATTACTCCCAAGTCAAAGATTCCACCCACCAAACTTAGGTGCTCTAATTGGGTCCATTCAAACCTCTCATAAGACACTCTTACACACACTATAATTGAAATGATAATTGATATTCAATATTCGTTATTCTGTATTTACAACAAAAGGAGAGGAATACTCCTTATATAGAAAATTACAAGACGATGTTTCTAAAAAGAAACCATTGTTAACTAAAGCAAACTAAAGCAAATAATTGAAAGATGCTAAAACAAACTAAAGCAAAAAGAAAAGTTACTAAAAGCTAACTAAGTAAACTAAAAGTAAACTATCAACTAACTAAAGCTAAGATGACCATTAAATATTACAATTAATACTTTAATACCCTCCCTTAATGGTCATCCTACAAACAAAAACCAAGTTTACTCATGATCTTCTAGAAACATATCATTGGTGACTGATAGTTGGAGAAGCATAACCACCTCACGATTACTGGCCCTTTTCCCACAGAACAATCAAATCTAGACACCAACACTTGAAAAACTGTAAGCTTCCTCTACATCCAAGTATTATAACTTTTCCCATTGAACCTCTGTGTACTTTCCAACATGACATTGGTCAAAGTAGCCATCCCTAAAAACCTGAAAAATGAGGTAAAGTTTGTGATCAGCTGGCATGAAACCCTAGACAATCAACTAGCACAACTCTCACAAGTAAAAATCATCTAAAAAGAGGGTCAAGAACGGCATCTTCAAAAACTCTAAAAAAGCAAGTTTTTTTCAAAAAAACTTCTAAAAAAGCAAGATTTTTTCAAAAAAATCTTTAAAAAACTCTAAAAAGTAAGATTTTTGAAAAAAATCTTCTAAAAACTTCTAAAAAATAAAAGTTTGTGTAGAAAAAAAAATCTTCAAAAAATTTTGAAAAACAAGTTTTCAGGAAAACCTTCAAAAAACTGAAAAGGCAAGATTTTTCAAAAAAACTTTAAAAACTGAAAAAGCAATAATTTTTCAAAACAAAACCTTCAAAAAACTCTGAAAAAGCAAGATATTTTCAGAAAAAATCTTCAAAAAACTTTTAAAAATCAGCAAAATTTTTATAGAAAATTTTTCAAAAACTCTTCAAATCTTCAGAAATATTCTTCAAGATTGCCATGATCAAATCACGAACTCAACTCACGAAAATGTGCATGAACAGATCCGCGAAAATCTTCTTCAAAAATCCGCAATTTCATGCAAAAGAAACCCTCAAATCTGTTTCAAGAAAACCCTCGAATTTCTTCAAAAAATCTGCTGCAACAAACCCTTCAAAAATTGGCTTCAAAAAACACTTCAATTTCCAAAAAATCGGTTCACAAAAACTCTTCACAAAATTCCTCGATTTTTATCTTTAAAAAAATCGGCTAAAAACACTTCACGATTTTTTTTTTAAAAACTATCAAAACCTTCCAAAATAATTTTTAAATTTTTAAACCATTTAAATTTTAAAATTTAAAAAGCAAAAAAAAACATCTAAGAAATTTTCAAAAAATCCTTAAGAAAACAACAAATTTTTATTACTAAAAAATCCGACAAAAAAGTTTGAGCCTAAGCTCTAATACCATGAAATGATAATTGATATTCAATATTCGTTATTCTATATTTACAAAAGGAGAGGAATACTCCTTATATAGAAAATTACAAGTCGGTGTTTCTAAAAAGAAACCTAAAGCAAATAACTAAAAGATGCTAAAACAAACTAAAGCAAAAACAAAAGTTTCTAAAAGCTATCTAAGTTAACTAAAAGTAAACTATCGACAAACTAAAAGCTAAGATGACCATTAAATATTACAATTAATACTTTAATAATTATAGTAGTCAAAAATGCTCCACCTAGTCTCCTATGTAACTCTATTATCTCTTACACATGTCATAGATTCTCTTATGCATCATAGAATGCCATAGATGCATTCACACACTATTCAATAACATTATATGCTCTCTTATGTGTGTCATATCAGACAATCCAAATGGTAAGATGCATCATACAAGGAATCTCAAAGATATCTCAAAATGTGGTGCTCCATTCCATGAGGGGCCACTTTTACAAAAAATATTAGCTAAATTACAAAAATTTGCAAGGTTTACAACACCTAGTCCTATCAAGAAACACATACGAGAGGACATGTTGGCACAAGGTAACAAGTAGTGCCTCTTGATAGTGACAACTAATGTAATCGATATCAATTAGGATTATAATGAAAATCACGCTTATTAGGGCACCCTACTAAAAGCTCACTAGTGGAGAAATTCTCCCTAAAAACAATAAACACTAATCGAGGCAAATGCAATTTACAACATTGATTTTTAAATGAATTGAGCACAATTCAAATTTCTATTGCATTTCAAAACCACATACTATCATAGTTGTAATAAAAGCATTGGCCTCATTTCAACTTTCTATGGCATTCCAAACACACTTGTTTTTGATAAGATAAGAAGGGAAAGGGCCTTGACCCAAGGGATTAAGACAACATCAATAATCAAAAATAAAAACAGAGGCATGCATGCCAAAAGACGAAATTGCAAGGCATGCAGGCCTACCTGAGACAGAACGGCAAAAAAGAAAAAACAAAAGCCAAGAAACAACAACCAAAAGAAACAACACCAAGGACCCAAGGAAAGCTTAATTAATCAAGTCCCAATTCTCCAACAAAGTGTCCAACGACACCTCCTAATCTTCTTTGACATTTTGTTGTAAAATCCCCAATTGAGATCTAATATGAGTAGGCAATTCCTTCTCACTAACCGTTCTTTTGACTATGTCATCCTTGTTAACATCCTTTTATCATTGTTAGAAGGATCATAGAATAACTCTTCTTCCTACTCCTGGTTACCATCATCTTCTTCTTCATTACCATCTTCAACATCAATATCTTCATCATCAACTTCTGGGTCCTCCTCATCATCAACTTCTGGGTCCTCCTTATCATCATCTTCCTTTTCTTTATCGTGCAACTCCTTCTCAGCACCATGGCCCAGCTCCACCTTAGTGTCCTCACAATGTTCTTCCATAGCCTCAATATGCAGCAACTCCACCTAGTCCACACTATGGATGTCATCCTCAAAATCCTCAGGCAAAGGGATGAACTCCTCATCCTTAGAGTCATCCTCCTCCTTATCTGAGGAGCAAACAACATGTTTACCTTAAACTCCAAAGAAGAACCCACAACAAGCAAATTAGCTAACTTGGTAGATCTTCGTCCCCCTAAAGACAGAAAGGTATTCTTCTCCAGAAGCAATAAGGTGTTCTACTCTCCTTCGACATCAAATATGTTGATTGGACCCCCCTCATCCACAGCAAAACTTTGCTTTCTCTTTTTGTTTTTGACAGAATCAATCAAGGGAGGGGCTTTCCTTTTAATGGGAGTGGCATCCTAAATATTCAACCAATCTCTATCTAGAGTGTTTTCTACAGAGGACGGCGGGGAGGAATTGCTACCAGTCTTAACAAGCCCTTTTCTCTTTTCAAGGAGATAATAAGGAGGTCCTTGAGAGTGGTAGGAGTGGTAGCGGCCCCAAAGAACACCTCTTTGATTTTTATAGTCTTTTTACCCCTAAACTTGGTGCTAGAACTAGGGCTTCCTTTAGCAAGTTTATCAGACGAAGCGGAAGGTTCAATTTCTTGAATTCTAACACTGCTTTTTCTAACATAAGGGTTGTTCTTATGGGTCACAGAAAGGCTATACTTATACAGGGCCATGACTAAACCTTGGTGGAGGGAAGGATAGGCCCGATCCATGATGCATTTTTAAAGGGAGGAAAGCAGGGAATAAGGCAAGTTAATCTTAGACCCGTGCCTAATATGATTTAAGATTGGAAAATGATAGCCATGAATGGTTTGAAACCAGCCTTCTAAAGTAAAATACTTCATAATATGAAGACTTACCAAACCACAAGGTGTCGGAAGTCTTTCCCTATTGTAGTCATTCTGAAACTTCACCAACTTTTCTCCTTTCTCAAGAAAAGCAAAAACGAATATATCATAGTTGTCATTGCTCTTCTTCTCAATGCGCTCACCTTCACACTTCAAGCCAGTAGCTTTCGCAACAAGATCATCCGTGACCCGGAAGTGCACACCCCTGATGATGACAAAACCCTTTTGCCATGAATTGACAAACTTAGAGGTCAATTTATCATTATACCCTTTCATGGCTTTGAAGAAAGGGGAGCAACCCCGTTTTTCAAAGAGCTCCCAGAGCTCAACGTTTTGCATTAGAGCCTCACAGGACTAAGGCTCAATTCTTTTACGAGGGCCCCCCATCTTACGCTTGACAATTTTGTTGTTATCGATACCATAGTAAAATTACCTGGAGTACCTTCTATTACTACTAGCAATTGCACCTTGGTGTGCAATGGGTACACCGAAGAGGTGTGGAAGGTCAATTAGGGAAAATTTTGGTAATTTTTTTTGCATGCATTTGTGTGATACATGAGATCAATTGGTAGGTCATTTATCAAATGATGTTACTTGTGCAACAAAGATCTCAATAGAGAAGTGATAGCTTCGAGTCCCACTTACAGGGATCTAAACAAGACTAAATTAAAACCTCTAACTCAGGGAGATAATAGGGTCCATTTCCAACAAGCCCATGTTATGTTTGCAAAAGGGAGAGATGGAGAGAGAGGGAGAGATAGGGATAGAAAGAGGGAGAGATAGAGGGGGTGAGAGAGAGAACAAGAGGGGAGGGGGGATAGAGATGGAGATGATGGAGAGGGATATGGAGAGAGAGAGAGAGAGAGAGAGAGAGATAAAGAGAGAGGAAAGAGGGATAGATAGAGATAAAATAGATAAATATAGAGTAAAGGGGAGAGAATGAAAGAGGGAAAGAAAGATAAAGATATAGGAAGTGATATATAGAGTTAGAAAGAGGGGGAGATATAGAGGTAGAGAGAAGGAGAGATAACAAGATAAAGATAGAGGGATAGATGGAAGAAGAAATATGGAGAGATATAGATAGAGAGGCAAAGAGATATAGATATATAGGTCTAGGAAGAGGGAGAGGGAGACAACGGGGGAGAGAGGTGGATGGATAGAGAGAGGGAGACATGTCTAGAGATAGAGGGGGAGAGAGCAAAATATAGGTAAAGATGAAGATAGAGCGAGAGAGGAAGAGAGAGACAAATAGATAGAGAGATAGAGGTAGAGGAGAGATAAAGACAGAGAGTGATAGGGAGATAAAGAATAAGAGATAAAGAGATAAAGAGAAATAGGAAGAGGGATATATATATAAGAGATAGAGAGATATAGAGAAATAGGAAGAGGGATATATATATATGGTGAGATAGAGTGATAGAGTGAAAGAGAGGTAGATATATAAGGAGATATAGAGAGGGGGAGAGGGAGAGAGAGATAGAGGGATAGAAAAACAAAGAGAAGAGAGAAAAATAGAGATAGAGAGAGGGAAAGAGAAACAGGGGGAGATAGACAAAGGGAGAGAGAAAGAGGGAGAGATAGAGATATACGGGAAGAGAAAGGGAAAGAGAGAGAGATAAGGGGTAGGGAGGGAGTGAGGGAGGGAAGGATGGAGAGAAATAGAGAGTGGGAGATAGAAAGAGGGAGGGAGAGTAAGGGAAAGATATAGGTAGAGGGAGACATAGAGAAGAGAGGGGAAAGAGGGAGAGAGATAGGTAGACAAGAGAGAGAAAGAAGAGGGGGGAGCGAGGGAGTGAGATAGGTAGAGGGAGAGAGAAAAGAGGGGGGAGAGGGGGAGAGAGGGAGAGAGGGAGAAGATAGGTGGGAGGGAGAAATATCTCAATATATAGAGAGGGAGAGGGAGAGAGGGAGAAATATAGATAAAAAGCGATATAGAGGGATAGAGAGGGATAGGGCGAGAGATAGAGAGATAGGGAGAGATAGAGAAAGATGTGGATAGAAAGAGATAGAGAAAGGAGTAAGAGGGAGATACAGAGAGAGAAATAGAGATTGCGATATAGAGTACGTGAGATGGGGTGAATAAGAGAGAGAGAGAACAAGGGGGAGAGGGGGGGATAATAATATTTAATTTTTAATTTAATTTGTACTCTATAAAAGTATATTAATTTTTATTTTATTTTTTCAGACTGCAGGAATCGGTCGAGTATCTATCCCCCTATAAACTGCAGTGCGCCTGGTAAACTTTTTTCACGTGATCAATGGCACTGGCATGACAC
Source organism: Sequoia sempervirens (assembly GCA_007258455.2). Classification (NCBI taxonomy): domain Eukaryota; kingdom Viridiplantae; phylum Streptophyta; class Pinopsida; order Cupressales; family Cupressaceae; genus Sequoia; species Sequoia sempervirens. Next base: position 2,070 of record VDFB02099959.1, on the reverse strand, counting down.
GCCCTCTGGTACCACGGGGACGGTGGGGAGACTAGACCTCATGACCTCTTGCCTACAATAGGATGCTTTAGCAAATCGAGCTAGGCCCACCACCCCATAAAAGTATATTAATTATTAGTGATAATAATTTTATATTTATATTTAATAATTTTTATTATAGAATATAATATATAATAAATAATAAAATTTTAAATTCATATAATATTATATCCATTAAATTTCATAATATTATATCCAATAATAAATATAATATTATTATATATAATTTAATGTGTATTACATAAAATATATATTATATATTAATTATACTTAATAATTTTAATAATATTTTTATTATTATAAAATGCAATATTTAATAATAATATATATGTATATATAAGTTATATTTTGTACTATACAAAAATATAGTAATTATTAGTTATAATAATTTTATAATTCTATTTATTAACTTTTCTCCCATGTACAACGTCGAGGGGTACTTGGTGCCAAGCGTGCCAAGGGAAGTGAGGCTCACCTGCCTTCAACTCTTGCTCGAGCTATTTGAGGCCACAAGCTAGAACTGGACCCACTAGTTTTAGATGTAGCAAAGGCATGGGAACAAGCAAAGTTGGAGGACCATCGTCAACACGTTTTATGAGCTAGAAGGGTACTTTGTGGGCCATTTTGAGAGGGCTAATGTGACTCTCAAAACAATTGAGTCAATGCTTCTGCCTGAGGCGTTTAAGGATGGGCATTTTCAACGCAAAAGAAATGCCCCTATGGTGGAACTGGGGGCAAGCATAGATGGAGAAACATGTATGTAGTGGTTGGACACACAGGTGGAGACGTTTTTTTTGAATTTGAAGCGTGTGACTGAAGACAACAGGGGCAATCTAAAGGTTTGATCTAGCCAATTGTTAGAAAGATGATCTCTATAGATCATAAATGACTTGATTCACAAAGAGATGTATTTAGAAACAATATAATGTCATTGGTAAAATGCATCTAGAAACTAGAAATCATAAGATTATTTTGTAAGCACATTTGAGTATAAAGCACTTTCAACTCTCATCTAAACATCATTAGGTGGTTTCATCAAACCCCATTGTGTTTGCTACAACAACTTTTTTTCAAAATTAATTAAACAAAACTGTGTGCACGTTAGATTTCACTAACCAAGCTAGAAAAAAAAATTGTCACAAGAAGTAACCCCATTTTTCTATATCACTCATCTAAAGCGTGCATGCTAAAATATAAAGCAGGGAATTTATTTTCCAAATTTCTAAATTGAGTTAGACTATTATCGTGTCTTTCAAGTATTTGAAATTTTTTTATGGATTATACAAAAAAATTCTTATTTGTTTTCAATAGCCTGAGTTTCATTTCGTTGAACTAAACAAATAATTTAAAGACTTCCAGTTGCTTGTTGATTGAGTGCACCCTTCTCTCTTCTAAAGGACGTGATACACAACTCATGTTCAAAAGGTGCAACAATATCAATAACTCCAGGTCCATTTGACTCTTCAGGTAGAAACTTCATAGCTACTAATTAACATGCTTTTCTATTAAACTATCCTTCATTCATGGTTTGATATTCTAGTTTTTTTGAAAAAGTTATGGGTATACTTATTGCTTTGTTTTGATACTAATCATTTGCCTTGCTATTGTGATAGTGATGTCTTGAGAAAGGAAGGACAAAAGCTAAAGTGGTTCAATGAAATTCCACAATAATCTCATTTTCATCTAAGATTTTGATATATAGCTTCTTTGAGTTAATTTGTCAACCTTCTTTAATATTTTCAATTAGCATAAACTCCCCCTAAAAGTAAAATACTAGCCAAGCTTGTAATATTAAATATACACAATCCATTAAATTTGCTGAAATCACAGGTACTTATACAAAATTCTCCTATTTTTCTCAAAGAAATGCAGAAGAATTATAGATTTTCCCAATTCCTTAATATTTTTATAATCCCTATACAGACAATTAAACCAAGTCTTTATTTGTGTGTCACTTCAATCGAGGTCATGGGTATTTGAGCTTTGCACATTATACCAAACAAATGACACATGAGCAAGCAAGTGGATATC
>VDFB02099957.1:0-46862 GCA_007258455.2 Sequoia sempervirens | reverse complement strand
AAGGGTTCCATGGAAGAAAGGTATAGTTATAACATCCCATAAAGAAATAGCAAAGTGGAAGGTGCATTTGATAAAGTTATGTAGAGGAGAAAGAGTGGTAATAGAGGTCCTAGCAAAGCATCATCCATCACAGTCACAAACCTCCAATGTGGAAGAAGAGAAATGCAAAGAACAGTCTTAACCCTTCACATGACTATGACAACAATAGTAGAGAGGAAAGATCACCAGCCCAAAGAACAAGGTCACTATCACCAACGGTAAAGACAGATGAATAGGGATGAGAAGGTAAGAGAGTCACATTTTCCAATTCTGAAACATATATCTTATCACTTATGATAGTGAGCTAATGGACTTTTCTATTATAAATGACAAAATATTTGTATAACATGAGCAACCAAGCTTTCATGAAAGTAGAAATAGCAAGACATGGACATTCATATGATGAAGGAGAAAAGATGTCATTTGCATTTAGCACAAATGTTTATCCTCAAGTGTAAAGAGACATCATTAGATGAATGAATATGGTAGTCAACTTACAACAGACCCAATGTATTTTCAATGCTTTGAAAGTTTTATTGACATTTCATCAAAAAATTCTGCCAAATTATGAGAATGGTGCTAGGTCTATTATGCAACTTAGGGTTCATGCTATGTTGTTTTTTCATCTGAATCTCAAGTGGTAGTATATGTGTGAAGGTACAAGGTCTCTTTAAGGTCAATTTTAATATATGAATTTAGTTGATTTTACAGATTATGTTGTTGTCATCACATGTGGAGTTTTAGTGGGCCTTTTTCTATACAACACTATTGAACAAAAAGGGTTGCTTTTCTATTTGCACTCATTGTGACTTCTTGGCTCATCTATATAAGCAAATTTTTTGTCTATAACATAGTACACTAGAACCCCAAAATATTTTAAGAAATTTCTCCTTGTTACATGTATAAGCTACTCAAGAAAATAGGCATGGAAGGATGGGTGTCACTCGGAGGTTTGGTACTGTGCATCACAGTTGTTGAGGCTATGTTTTCCAATCTAGGACATTTTTCCCAACTATCTATTAAGATGACATTCACGAGACTGGTGTATCCTTGTTTAATTCTTACATACATTGGGTAAGGTAGTGAGATGCATGAGGATGAGGGTTTCAAATCATGTCAAAAGCATGCAGTGATATTCAAGGTTAAAATCACTATTTTATACAATGGAAAGTGCCACTGTTTTATTCATCATTGAAAACATATAGGAAAATCAAAAGCATTTCGATTATTTTCTATATAAACAAAATTGATAAGTGAATACAAAGAGTAAAAATGCATTATGGGTCTCATGGCCACAACCTAAGAGCTTATTTTTTTCCTTCACATACATTAAAACCTAGTTGGGGTTTGAATAGGGAGTGATAAATGAAGAAAATAGAAAGATTTGAGCTTATTCAAGTGTTGAAACAGATGTAAATGCATAGGGAAAAACCACAGTAGTTGCGGCATTCTACACAATATACACCATTTTCTACAAGAAAATGCATGATTATCACAAGAGGAGCGTAGAAGCATGGAAACATGGGAAAAACAAAGCATTTTGACCATTTTTTTGTATGGAGAGAGCTCGAAATGAGCTTTTTATTCATAGGAAAAAAACTAAAAGTATGGCATTGTTTTGCAAGGAATGACTTACACATGAAAAACCTATGGGTTCTTGACCACAAAATACCTCTAGAAGCTCGAACAAAACCCTCCATGGTGGCACCTAAGAGAGAGTAGAAGCTCCTAGAAAAATGGTAGCCAACGTATGTTTAGGGTTCTTTTGGTGCCCTAAAACATTCGATGCCAAAAAGGCATTTTTTCTGCCTTTCATTTAACTTTTTATGTTGCCAATTATAACCATGAAATGTCCATCCTTGGTGAAACTTAATATTCCATTTCATACATGCTATTTGCAATAGGGGTCTTTTAAGACTTATTCATTTTTGCATTGTCTCCACTAGAGGCCGAGCCACAAGTTTATTATTTTTACATTTATGTTGAAATGTAAAATCTTTGACTAAGTGATGGTTATAAATCACTTTAGTCAAGTATTACTTTTAAATGCAAAAATATTGGTGATTCATGCTTTATCAATGTCTTAAGGGAGTTTGAGTTAGCTTTAATGCTCTAACAAGCATTTTGGGGTGTTTCAGGCAATTATTGTTGTTTTGCATTTGTTTTTTGAAATGTAACTAATTTGATTAAGTGAAGTTATTATAAGTCACTTGATCAAATTATTATATTAAATGTAAAATAAGGTCTTATGCTTTTGCAAACACACAAGGAGCATGTGTCAAAGCTCTTGGAGACATAATGATGATTGGCCAACATGTGGAAGGTGTGTGGGTTATCTTTGACTGAGTTTTGGAGGGATTGTGACCCTTTTGGAGGCAATTTTTTCATGATTTTAGTGTGACTTCGGTCTTGGCTGACTTTTTTGCATTTTGGAGGATTTTTGGAGTGATTTTAGAAGGTTCTTTTTTGGCCTTTCTATTGCATCCGACCAAAATCTTCTAGATGGACTTGTGTGAAGCAGTTGTTGGAGTTTTTGCTTAAGTAACTTCAAACTATGTTGTGGAGGGGAGTTATTTCTTTCTTTATGTAGGCATTGTAGCTTATCTTGAAGCTTTCTTAGACAAGAGAAAGCATTGTGACTCAGTATCAGGCATGTATTGCACTATGTAACACCTTTTTATTAATTAAATTGAGTGCTTACCTTCTTGGAAGCTATCTCATTGTGTGCAGTGTGGTGATTGATGAATGTTCTTGTGAGTTTTGGTAACTCCTTCATGTTTGCCTCACTTTAGCACCTTTAGGTAGAATAAATGTATATTTCTATAGGTTGTAAGCTATGTGGTGGTATGAACAGTTTTTTAGTTGTGAAAAATTTCCTTTCCTTCAAAACTGTTAAGAGAAACAAGCCTCCTTGCAAAACACTTATGCATTGATATATGGAAATATTGGAGATGTGTTAGGATAAGCCAAGTCATTAATAAAATTGTGTGCAAGCTATTTGTAGGTATTAATTAGTATTTGGTGCATCACCCTTTAAAGTTTTCAGTTAAGTTTCATTTTCATGTTTCTCTCTTACTCTTTCCTGTAGAAATCATTAGTTTAGTAGTAGTTTAGGTGACACGAAAAGGGGATCCAACCCATAATCTAGAGGTATATATTCACAATAGGATACCCACAACTTGAAACTAGTCCCATGTTGCTCCAAATTTGTTGAGTTCCACAACTTGGCAGGGGTGTAAATTTGGATAGTTAATAGTGTTGGCATGCCTGGTGGGACTGTGAACTGATTCTTAGTCCATTTTTATGTTTTGATACTTTTGTTTGGTGTGTACAAGAAGTTGATTGCTACCTTTTGAGGTGTTTCAAATACATACCTAGCAAATCTAAGAAGTTTAATTTTTTTTAGTATGATCAAGTGCTGCTTAGTTTCAAGTAAATATGATTTTTGCTTATTTTCCAACTTCTAAATGAATAAACATGCCTATGTTTCATGGAAATATGTTATATCACCCAACATATCATGAAAATGCTAACTACCCACCATTCCATGAAAATCATGCATGTATTCCCTCTTACTAGCCATATCACAAATGACAACTTGTTGGTTTTAGTCTAAATGATCCTGTAACAACAGATTACCAACAGTCCTGTCATGTTTTCCACCCTCTCATCCCTACTCAATCTTAATATTAGCCAATATATGATCAAAATCAACCCCAAGAAGAGGTTTTTAATTCCAACCAACATGATTATTCACATAATCAACCACAAGAGCACCCTTACCAGAATGTATTGGATTTGATCGAAAAGCTTGACCGTGTGTTGTGGGCTTTGAGCCAAAAGCTTGAACATATGAAGATTAGTGATGTTAGTAAGGTGTTATCACACATATATTGGATGTTGTTTGAAATTAAGAAGCAAAAAAAGATTATCTCATAGCAACAAGAGTTGACTGATCAATCCTTCATTTGTGATGATCAAGAGAAGGTGACAAACATAATACAATTTGAAGAAAATCTTGAAATAGAGATAGTTGCTAAAGAGGGATAAATGAATTTTTTGTCTTCTTAGGTGAAAAGTAATTGAGCTTACTCAGATTATCAATGAGAACTAAGGTATGAAATCCGAGAATCCCCTTCCATTCCTATTTTTAGCTCAACTCTTCCTGTAATGTTGAATCATCTTGTCAATGAAGAGGTTTCCAAGTACAAGTTCCTCAGTTATAAACAAGAGAAACATTTTGAGCCCTTTAGTGATCCTACCAATGAGCCTTCTACCCTCAAGATTCCAAGTTGGAAAGGACTATTTTCCCTTCCTCATGAGGTTCCTCCACCAATTGTACAAATGGAACTATGCTTTAGCATCTAGAATGCATAACAAGAGGAGTTTCAAGGAGGGAAATATGATGAGGTTGTTGCAAGAGAAGTAGTTGAGAAAGAGGAGAAAATGAAAGCAATGCTTGATCAAGTACAAAAGATGGAATCCCAATCACCTATTTCCTTTCTAAATCCCTTTTTTGAAGAACAAGTTGCCAAGTTAGATATTCCAAGCTTCAAACAAGGTGAACCTCTTAAGCCTGTTAGTTTTGAAATTCCAAGTTTTAGGAGTAATGACCCTTTGCAAGAGCATATACTTGAGAAAAATTAGTCCATCATCCCTCAAGAGTAGTCTTTCAATTGAAAAGTCAGTCTAGTAAGAATAAAAAATAAGATTTTGAGGTAGAGGAAGAGCCTTTTGTTATGGATACATTGGTGCATGGGGTCCAAAATGAAAAATCAAAGATGTTGCAAATGATTGACGAGCAAACCTAGTTAGGACAACAAGGTAGTAAAAAAGTAATGAGTGCTTAACATGAGGTTCTAACAGATTTGTTTGTTGAGTTTCCTAGTTTGGTTGAATAGAGTGAAGATAAGCAAGAAGACTATGGTGAAGTTTCATTTTGGGACGATTTGGAAGATTTTTTCTCAAACTTGGATTGTGTAAAGAGGGTCCCACTATTGTACTTGAAGATTTTACTACCTTTTTGGATGAGAATGAGGATAACATAGGCATACTAACATCATTATCTAGTTTTGAGAAGAGTGATGAGATAATGACTGATATGCTTAATGAACTTCTAGGATTCATAGGTGAAGATGAGAAATGCTTGCTTGTACTAACACCATTATCAAGTTCATCAAGAAGAAAATGAGGAAAGCCTTGTCTCAAAAGGTAAGGAGGTTGGTATGCATGAGCATGTTGGTCAAATGGAACAAAATGGGAAGCATGGCTTGTTTTTAGAAGTATAAGTCTTGAGAACTATCATAAAGTTGAAGAAGAACTTGTTTTACATGAGATAACTAATTATGAGCTAGATAAATATATGTTTCCAAGCATAGTAGAGGAATTTTTCTCAAAGCTTTATGCGAAGCCATCACTGGCTGAATCTGAAGAGTGTGAGTAGTATAACCAAATAGACAAAGCAATCATGATTCCATTTGATTCACATGAAATAAATCTTCTCAACCAGCATAATGAAGTTGAAGAAGCAACTAATAAATAAGCAGTTGAAAATGTTAGTTCAAAGTTTGTTCATTCTAGAGGTTGTCCAATTAGGTATTTAGAAAACTTGGAGGCCATTGAACTACCAAAGGTCATGCTTGCACCCAAGTATGAGGATGCAATTGAAGAAGAAGCTGATTTTGGAGTTGCAACTAGGAGTGATCAAATTTAGCTCACTTGTCCAGTTCAGGACAATAATAGGCATGATCAAAATCAAGGTGTAAGTGAGTTTATTTGCATCTTCCATGAAACATTACAACAGTCTTTTGAAAACCTGCATGTGTTTCATTTTATTTCAGTAATACATAATCATGTAATGCATTAGTTGTCGATTAAAAAGGGGTGTTATTTTGTAAATCTTGTCAATGGTTTTGTTTGACCAGCTTCTTTTCTAGTTAGTGTAGGGTAATTTTAGTTCAATTGCAGTTTTCATTTCCCTAAGTGTTTTTTTGCATAGTTAGTTAGTTTTATTTGAGCGTTTTGGTGTGTTGGAATAAGTTTCAAGGTGTCATACATTGTTCTGATGAGTTACAACAACATACTATTGGATTTTGTGGTTGTGTTTCTATTATGTGGTTGTTATTGATGTCAGCACTATTAGAATTAATGTATTTGAAGTTGTATATGTTGAGGATATTGAGAACATTGTAAACAAATGAGCTGCAAGTTGTTAGTGGTGAAGTGAAGTTCAGTGTAGCCGACATATTGGTGGTTATTTTTGTACGTTGTTGATCAAAGGTTGTGGACTAAAGGGTTTTTTGTTGAGTGTATCTAGTTTATCCACGTCAAGTTTTAGAGATCCGCATAAAGCTTTGATTGAGTTATGAATAATTTCATTCTAACAATTCTTTTGTTTCTTCAGTTGGTGTTCCTGATTGAAGATGATGCCATTTCAATTAGTTTAGTTGTTTTAGATGCTTCTCTTGTGATTCATGAAGCTAGTGTATGTTTCTAGATTGTGCTCTATCTTTGTTGTACATCTGCATTGATCGTTGTTCTCGTGATTTGAGATTTTCTCTTGCATATTCATTTTTTTCTTGTTCTTGTCCGACATAGTGTTTGTAGTGTGTTGTGGATCTTCGAGGAGAAATTAATTGAAGTGTTTTCAGGTTGAACATGTTGTTTTGGGTCCTCACTAAGTTGTGGCTGACCTTGGTTGATTTGCATTGTTAACCTTTAATGTTTTGGGCTGATAGTTATATTCATTTTATTATTTCTTTATGGCCAACTTGTACCAATGAAATTTCTTGTTGCAGATATATAAGAGTGGTTGTTTGATAATCCACCTCCTTCATGTATATTAGCGGATGCAATTTCTCAATTCAAAATCTAGATAGTTGTAATCCAAATCTCTTTTAGCAAAACATTCGTCTTCCTTTCTAATTGAGTAGTGAGCTCTAGGAAGTAACCCGTCATGCATTACCCATATTTCATTTTCATTATACTTTTAACGGGCATAATCTTACTTGTGGACTGACCTCCTGTGGTTTTTTCCTAACAAGGTTTCCATGTAAAAATCTTGGTGTTATGTGTGTTTTTGATGTGTTAATGATTTATGTTTCCATGGTTGATTATCAAATCTGAGAATAAGGTTAATAAGTTGAATAAGTTTTAAATTTTTGTGACAACTAATTCACCCCCCTCTCAATTGTCTGCCCTTGCATTGCTAAAAATTGGTATCAAAGTAGGTTCCTTGGAAGAATTTTAACAACTTAAGGTGATATGAGATGGCAAGTTATAAGAAGGATAGTTTGAGATTTGATGGAACAAATTATTCTTTGTGGAAGACTCGAATGGAGTGCCATCTGAGATGCATTGGTGAACCCTACTGGAGCATTACAAGTAACATGTACATTATTCCACATAATGGTCCTACTACTTTTGTTGAGATCAGAGATGTTGAGTACAGTATCCAGGCTAAGGAAGCTTTGTTGAGTGCTTTGACTAATTTTGAGATGACAAATGTTATGGATTTGAAGACTACTTATGAGATTTGGAAAAAGTTGGAAACCTTGTATGAAGGCGATGCTAATGTGAAGATTTCTAAGTTGTAGAGTTTGAAAGGGAAATATGAAAGGTTGAGAATGGGTGATGATGAGAAAATTAATACTTTCATGCAAAGAGTGAATGAACTTGTGTGTGGTATTAGATGTGCTGGTGAAAAGATAGATGAATCTAAGATTGTCGCTAAAGTACTTAGATCCCTGCCTAATTCTTATAAAGTCAAATCCAATGCTATTGAAGAGCTCCGGACTGTAACAAAAATAACCAGAGAAACGTTGGTTGGTAAGCTGACTGCTTTTGATTTGAGAAAATTTGGTGATGTCCTTCCTAAGGTTGAATCTACATTTAAGGCTACTACTTCTAGAAGAGATAAACAAATATATGATCTGTGTGAAAGTTCATCTAGGAAGACGTTCAAGTATGAAGATGAAATCGGACATATTGAAGAAGAAGAAAGAGAGCTAGAAGAGATGGAAGCACTTATTGTCAAAAGAGTACCGAGAGGAAAAGGTAAGTATGAAGGAAAATTGCATCTTAATTTTTTTTTTTGCAATAAGATAGGTCATTTTGCATCAAGGTGTTCAGAAAGAGCTGCTAAACCAAGACATAACAAGCCTAGATTTCAAAAGAAGTGTTACTATGCTGCTGAGGAAGGCATGATAGATGATGAATCTAATAAAGGAAATAGAAGTGATGATGAATGGTTTTATATTGCTATCAAGGAAAATAATCTTGTACCTACTAAATTTGTTGGTTGTACAAATGTGGAAAAATCCTTAGCTGCTTGAGTTGAAAAAAAAATGAATGGGTAATTAATAGTGGATGTTAACATCATATGATGGGAGACAAAAGTAAGTTTGTAAGCTTGGAAAAGTATGATGGTGGCATTGTGAGATTTGGTGATAATACAACTGGTGTGATTTGTGGAAAAGGTTTCATTTCTCTTGATGGTAAGCATAATACTGATGATGTTTTGTATGTGGAAGGCTTGAAGAATAATATTTTGAGTGTCGGTCAAATGGTTGATAAGGGATACAATATTTAGTTCAAGGATGGAAAGTGTAGAATATTGAGTTCCAAAAATGAAATTGCATCAAGTACAAAAACAAAAGGTAATATCTTTCACTTGAGTACTGCTAGTAAAATTTGTTTGATTTCTCGAGTTGATGAAAGTTGGGTATGGCATAGGAGGTTGTGTTATGTTAACTTTGATAATATTGTCAAGATAAGTTCCACTAAGGTTGTGAGAGATCTACCTAAGTTGGTGAAACCTACTAATACAATATGCAAGGAATGCCAATTGGGAAAGAAACTAGGATTTCATTTTAGAGTAAAAAACATTGTTCAAATCAATTGTTAGAGCTTGTGCATACTAATTTGTGTGGTCCCTCTAAGGTCGGAATTTTACAAGGTTACAAGTATTTCATGTTACTCATTGATGATTATTCTAGAATGGTATGGGTTACTTTCTTAAGGGAGAAATATGAAGCACTAGAAAATTTCAATATCTTTAAAGCTATGGTTGAGACAGAGACAAGTTTGAAGATTAAATTTCTGAGATCAAATAGAGGTGGTGAATTCACTTCTGGTGAATTTAATTCTTTTTGTGAAGAACATGGAATTAAAGAGACAATTATCTACACCATGGACCCCTCAGCAAAATGGAGTTATGAAGGAAGAATAGAACAATTGAATATGCTACTAGAACTATGATCTTTGGAAATGTTCCTCATCTATTAGAGAGAAGTTGTGAGTATTTGTGTACACACTCAATCGATTAAAAATCAAAGGGCGTCTGATGGACCCTTTTGAGCTATGGACTAGTCAGCCTACATAATACTTCTGCAGATATTTGGGGCGAGATGTTATATTAAGAAGATGAAAGAAGACACAAAGTTTGATACTAAAGGAGTGATGAAGGTATCTTTCTGGGTTATTCTACTAAAAGTAAGGCCTAACGGTGTTACAATAAAAGATTGAAGAAAATGGTTGAAAGTGAAAATGTTAAGGTTGATGAAGACCTAGGTACACTATCCAGAACTCATGGATATGACTCTAATGATCAGGATGATAATACAAACCAAGGAAAGCAAGTTCAGACTACAAATCAAGTGCAAATCAATCCAGTAAATCAATAAAATGAAGAAGGAGAAACCAGTGAAGTTGCAGAAGAGACACCAGAAGAGACTGAAGTTGAAGAACATTCTAAAGACTCACGAGGTATGTAAGATTGAATCATTCATAAGATTAGATTATAGGAGATAAGAAAAAAGGTGTCCAAACTAGGAGAAAGATTGTAGAAGAATACTGCTTGATTTCAAAGACTGAGCCTACTAGTGTGAATGAAGCATGTAAAAGATGAGAAATTAGGTTGAATCAATGAGAGAAGAGTTAAAATAAGATTGAAAAAGACAGTTCATAGATTCTTGTTCCCAGACCTAAGGATAATAATTTCATTGGAACTAAATGGGTCTTTATAAATAAACTGAATGAGTAAGGTGAAGTGGTTATAAACAAAGCAAGAATGGTATGTAAAGGATATTCATAGATGGAAGAATTGATTTGAAGACCTTTGCCCATGTTGCTAGAATTGAAGCTATAAGATTATTTATTTTATATTACTTGAACAAGAGAATTCAAAGTCTAATGAATGGATGTAAATCAACTTTCGAAATAGTGAATTAAGGAAGAAGAAGTGTATGTTGGCAACTTGTTGGATTCCAGTTGACTGATAAGGAAGATATGGTGTGTTGGTTGAAGAAAGCATTGTATGGACTCAAGCATGCCCCTAGAGCATGGTATGCAAGATTGGATAAGTATTTGCTGAAGCTTGGATTTAACAAAGGTATTGTTGATAGTAATCTGTATTTCAAGATTGATCATGATAAAGATTTGATTATGGAAGTCTTTGTTGATGATATCATTTTTGGAGATGATGGTTTGTGCATGAAGTTTTCTAATCAGATGCAGAATGAATTTGAGATGTCTATGATTGGTGAGATGAAATTCTTTTTGGGATTGTAAATTACTCAGTTAGATATAGGGATTTTTATATCTTAGTCCAAGTATGTGAAGGAATTGTTGAAGAAGTTTGGTATGGAAGATTTAAAGCCAGTTGGTACACCCATGGTGACCGGATGCAAGTTGAAAAAAGAAGATGATTCTCCGAAAGAAAATTAAAAAAGATACAAATCAAAGATTGGTGGATTGTTGTATTTAATTCAAACTAGGCCTAATATCATGAATGTTGTATGTATTGTTGCAATATTTCAAGCTAATCCAAAGGAAACTCATGTGACTAATGTGAAGAGAATTTTGAGATACTTGAAGGGGACTGTTGATCTTGGCCTATGGTATCCTAAAGATGATGATCTTACTTTAGTGCAACTATTGATGTTGATTGGGTAGGAGCATGTAGATGATAGAAAAAGGAAGTACTAGTGGTGAAGCAATTTTCTTGGGTAAGAAGCTAATTTCATGGTTAAGCAAGAAGCAGAATGCCATTTCCTTTTCTACTACAAAGGATGAATACATTGTTGCTACTAACAATTGTACTCAAGTCCTGTGGATGAAGCAGATGATGAAGGATATCAGAGTTGTATATGATAAGCCTATTGCTATATTATGTGATAACTCAAGTGCTATTAAAATTTCCAAGAATCTACTATTTCATTCAAAACAAAGCATATATCTATCAAGTTTCCCTTTTTGAGGGAGAAGGTAAGTGAAAAGGAAGTCAGATTGGAGTATGTGCATACTAAGGAACAAATTGCAAATATTTTTACCAAGTCATTCCCTAAGGATACTTTTGAGTATCTCAGAGGGAAGTTAGGGGTGATTACCCCTCCTAATCAAAACTAAGGATGGATTCCATTGCATCAGTCTATTCATTTCATAATCATATCTTGCTTCATATTGATGTTGTGGTGGCTACTACTCAGGGAGAGTAGTCAGGTGTTCAAATGTTTAGATATGTGGTTCAGAACTTAGAGATCTTTGTCATTGATGTCAAAGGGGGAGAAAATTCATGTGAAAAATTGGTGATTATATGGGGAGAAGATCCTTTTGGGGAGAAAGATTATGTGAAAGTGTTGACGAGAAGATGAGTCAGAATCTAAGCAAGAGTTAGTTGGTTTGATGGTGTTTTTCACATCATTTGTTTCCATCAATGCCAAAGGGGGAGATTGTTGGATGTTGTGGTTATGTTTCTGATATGTGGCTTTCATTGATGTCAACACTATTATATTTAATGTATTTGAAGTTGTATATGTCAAGGATATTGAGAAAATTATAAATAAATGAGTTGCAGGTTGTCAGTGGTGAAGTGAAGTTCATTGTAGCCGACATACTGGTGGTTATTTTTGTACATTGTTGATCAGAGGTTGTGGACTAAAGGGTTTTTTTATGATTGTATCTAGTTTATCCATATCGAGTTTTAGAGATCCGCATGAAGATTTGATCGCGTTATGAAAATTTTCATTTTGGCAATTTTTTTGTTTCTTCAGTTGGTGTTCTTGATTGAAGATGATGCTATTTCAATTAGTTCAGTTGTTGTGGATGTTTCTAGATCATTCTCTATCTTTGTTGCATGTTCGCATTGATCGTTGTGCTCGTGATCTGAGATTTTCTCTTGCATGTTCATGTTTTTCTTATTCTTGGATGACATAGTGTTTGTAGCGTGTTGTGGATCTTCAAGGAGAAATTAATTGAAGTGTTTTTGTGTTGAAGATGTTGTTTTGGGTCCTCACTAAGCTGTGGCCAACCTTGGTAGATTTGCATTGTTAATTTCTTTAATGTTTTGGGCTGACAGTTATATTCATTTTATTATTTCCTTATGGCCAACTTGTAGCAATGAAATTTCTTGTTGCGGATATATAAGAGTGATTGTTTATTGAAATTGAAGTGTGTGTGCATGCAAGGGTGTGCTTCTATGTGTCTGTGCAAATATTTTTCATATCATTCGAAGGCATAGCAGAGTGTGAAGAAGAGTGAAGAAGAGTGGAGAAGTGTTCATGTACTTAATTGGAACTGTAATCAGGCATTAGCAGATGCTATTTCTCAGTTCAAAATCTGGATGGCTGTAATTTGAATCTCTTTGTAAGACAATGTGTCTTCCTTTGTAATTCAGTAGTGAGCTCTACGTAGTGTGCCTGAATGCATGTGCATTCCCCATGTTTCATTTTCATTATACTTTTAATAGGGTATAGTCTTGTGGACTAACCTCCACCATGGTTTTTCCCCTAATAGGGTTTCCACATAAAAAAATCTTTGTGTTATGTGTGTTTTGGATGTGTTGATGATTTATGTTTTCATGGTTAATTATTAGATTTGAGAATAAGGTTAATAAGTTGAATAAGTTTTGAATTTCTGTGACAACTAATTCACCCCCTCTCTCATTTGTCCGCCCTTATATTTTTAACACATACAAGGTTGTTTTTAAGTTGTGTCAGCTTTTAAGTGACTCAGTCTCCAATGGATAGGATTTAGGCAACTGGTCAAGATGTTTAGCAGGAAAACATATAGCAGATGTCACCAAAAATGTTACCTAATTTTGCTTCCAGCTAAATCAGGTAGACTTATGATTGTGTTTGCATTTAAATGATAAAAGACACATATCATTTTCTGCTAGGGTTTATCCATGTGCATAAAAGAGATTATCAAAATATTGCATTATTACAGTTATGCAATTGCATACAATAGGAAAAGTACACAATCTTTCCAAAATGCAGTCTTTATTGATAATGATAAGTGTATAGTGTCCCTCACAAGCCGAGGGATTGACCATTTTAATGCATATAAAGAAAACACTATACATTTATAGATACAAAAAAGAAATGCACATAAAATGAAGGGGTTCCCATCATTGCCTGAATGGCGAATCCCAATTGCCTTGTCCTATATTGTCGTTAATCTCTCCCACTTGTCTTGCTTGTAGTTGACGCTCTCCCTACTACTCCTAGGTTCCCTGAATTTGTAAGAAGAGTGTTGTTAGAGCAATGAAAGGTCACCAATCAAAATATGTGTAAAACATCCATAAACATATAATCTGATCTCCATAAGCATTAAAATAGACAACATACCATAGGTGTCCAGAAAAACAAAAGAGTTATCAAACACACCTATCATATGCTTTGTTTATCTAACATGTTTGCTCCTTGTGCAGATATAGGACAGATCTTTGTTACTATTTTGTTTTAGTTGATTACAACATGTGGAGTAAAATGTGGCTCCCACGAGGGTTGAGCCCAACATGCTGCACTCTTGTGTTTTAGGAGGGATAGGAAATTGAACAAATTGAGCTCAAATCAATGATAAACCTATTCATGATGCATTCAATCAATATAGAATCATACCAGTTGGTCAACTTTCATTATCAGATTCAAAAGAAGCAGCAAAACGGTGTGAATAATTAAGAAAGTTACACTTAATCTTTTCACAATGAATCAAACAATAGGATGTCGTCATGCTGATCAAAGGGGTAGCCATTTCTTCTTGGAAATCTTACTCTACTAGATATGTCTCTCAATCTTCTTAAGTGGATCCAAGGTCCATTTTAATAATTATATGAGTTGGATTTCATTGTCATCATTTTCAAGGAGCTAGTAAAGAAAGGAAACAAGAACAAGAACAATGACAACAATCATTAAAAGATAAAACAGTTTGTCTCTTCCCAAGAAACAAATGATTTATGAGATAATATGAAGATAGATGCATCAAGTTCAATTATGGAGATGCATCAACTTCAATTATGGATAATCACATAGTACATGAGCTATCAAGTCATATCGGGAGCTATCATGAGTTACATGGAGTAGCACAAGGTGAACAAATGAATGCAAGTCCAAATCCATCATGGCAATATGTTGTCCTGAAGAGCAATGCATGAGAAGGAAAGTAGAATGATGCAGATGAAAGCCTTCATGATTTGTGCATATGAAATGAAGAGATGCATTATGATTCAAACATACAACCATTGAAGGATAGTTATAAAATACCCTTAAAGGGTTATCATACATACATACAATGTGAAATTCAATTTAATGACAACCACCTTATCAAGTTGAGGATAACATTCACACCCAAGTGAGTTGCATAGTACAAGGGTGATGAACAATTTAGCTAGATCACATTGTCAAGGGTACTTAATAGTGTGGAACATGCTAAAAATTTCCACTATCAATTGTGGAAAGTGAACAAAAGACATCAATCAAAATCATGGTTAAGCCTTACCTAATAGTGAGGAGGAGAACATTAGTTGATATGGCAGTCATGATTAAGGGACAGTCTTACATGAGTAGCTTGATCACTTGTTTCAAGAGGGAAGGAGCTAGATAACATAGCATTTATGATAG
The DNA here is from genome assembly GCA_007258455.2 of Sequoia sempervirens. Classification (NCBI taxonomy): domain Eukaryota; kingdom Viridiplantae; phylum Streptophyta; class Pinopsida; order Cupressales; family Cupressaceae; genus Sequoia; species Sequoia sempervirens. The sequence goes on along the minus strand of VDFB02099957.1, from coordinate 31,926 downwards.
TCTAATAGTCATGAGCAAAAGTACATTTGGAAAGACTCAGTAGGCATCCACAAATAAGCAAGCATAATGGGACAGTCATACTTCATAGACATCTCAATCCTAAAGAAGCAGTCATCAAGGGTTTCATGGAAGAAAGGTATAGTTATAGCATCCCATAAAGCAATAACAAAGTGAAAGGTGCATTTGATAAAGTTATGTAGAGGATAAAGAGCAGTGACATAGGTCCTAGTAAAGCATCATCCATCACAGTCATAGACCTCTAGTGTGGAAGAAGAGAAATGCAAAGAATGATCATAACCCTTCACATGACTATGACAACAATAGCAGAGAGGCAAGATCACCAGCTAGAAGAACAAGGTCACTATCACCAATGGTAAAGACATATGAAGAGGGATGAGAAGGTAAGAGAGTCCCATTTTCCAATTTTGAAACATATATCTTATCACTTATGATAGTGAGCTAATTGACTTCGCTATTATAAATGACAAAATATTTGTAAAACATGAGCAACCAAGCTTTCATGAAAATAGGAATAGCAAGACATGGGCATTCATATGATGAAGGAGAAAATATGTCATTTTCATTTAGTACAATTTTTTATTCTCAAGCGTAAAGAGACATCATTAGATGAATGAACATGGCAGTCAAGTTACAATAGACCCAATGCATTTTCAGTGCTTTGAAATTTTTATTGACATTTCATCAAAAAAATCTGCCAAATTATGAGAATGGTGCTAGGTCTATTATGTAGCTTAAGATACATGCTATGTTGTTGTTTCATTTGAATCTCAAGTGGTAGTATATGCGTGAAGCTACAAGACCTGTTTGAGGTCAATTTTCATCTCTGAATTTAGTTAATTTTACAAATTATGTTGTTGCCATCACATGTGGAATTTTAGTGGGCCTTTTGCTATACAACACTATGGAACACAAAGGGTTGCTTTTCTATTTGTACTCATTATGACTCCTTGGCTCTTCTATATAAGCAGAGTTGGTGTCTATAACATAATACACTAGAACCCCAAAATATTTTGAGCAATTTCTCCCTGTTAATTGTGTAAGATACTCAAGAAAACATGCATGGAATGATGGGTGTCACTCGAAGGTTTGGTACTATGCATCACAGGTGCTGAGGCTATCTTTTCCAATCTGGGACATTTTTCCCAGCTATCTATTAAGATGGCATTCACAGGACTGGTGTATCCTTGTTTAATTCTTGCATACATTGGGTGAGGCAGTGAGATGCATGAGAAGGGTTTCAAATCATGTCAAAAGCATGCAGTGAGATTCAAGGTTAAAATCATTGTTTTATACAAAGGAAAGTACCACTGTTTTATTCATCAATGAAAACATACAGGAAAATCAAAATCATTTCGATTATTTTCTGTATAAACAAAACTAAGAAGTGAATACAAGGAGTAAAAATGCATTATGGGTCTCATTTCCACGGCCTAAGAGCTTATTTTTTTCCTTCACATACATTAAAACCCACTTGGGGTTTGAATAGGGAGTGATAAATGAAAGAAAATAGAAATATTTGAGCTTATTCAAGTGTTGAAACAGATGTAAATGCATAGGAAAAACCATAGTAGCCGACGTTCTACACAAGAAACACCATTTTTCTACAAGAAAATGCATGATTATTATAGGAGGACCGTAGAAACATGGAAACATGAGAACAAAAAAAACATTTTTGCCATTTTGTTGTATGGAGAGAGCTTGAAATGAGCATTTTATTGATAGGAAAAAAATGAAAGGATGGTATTGCTCTACAAGGAACAACTTACACATGAAAAACCTGTGGGTTCCTGACCACAAAATGCCTCTAGAAACTTGAACAAAACCCTCCATGGCAACGCTTGAGAGAGAGTAGAAGCTCCCAAAAAAATGGTAGCCAACGTATGTTTAGAGTTCTTTTGGTGCCCCAAAACATTTGATGCCAAAAAGGCATTTTTTCTACCTTTTTTTTAACTTTTTATGTTGTCGACTATAACCATCAAATGTCCATCCCTAGTGAAGCTTAATATGCCCTTTCATACATGCTATTTGCAATAGGGGTCTTTTAAGACTTATGCATTTTTGCATTGTCTCCACTAGAGGCCAAGCTACAAGTTTATTATTTTTGCATTTATTTTGAAATGTAGAATGTTTGACTAAGTGATGGTTATAAATCACTTTAGTCAAGTATTAATTTTATATGCAGAAATAATGGTGAGTTATGCTTTATCAATTCCTTAAGGGAGTTTGAGTTAGCTTTAATGCTCTTACAAGCATGTAGGGGTGCTTGAGGTAATTATTGTTGTTTTGCATTTGTTTTTTGAAATGTAAAATAATTTGATTAAGTGATGTTATTATAAGTCACTTGATCAAATTATTATCTTAAATGAAAAATAAGATCTTATGCTTTTGCAAACACACAATGAGCATGAGTCAAAGATCTTGGAGACATAATGATGATTTCAAACCAACATGTGGAAGGTGTGTGGGTTATCTTTGAACGAGTTTTGGAGGGATTGTGACCCTTTTGGAGGTAGCTTTGTCATGCTTTTAGTGTGACTTGGGTCTTGGCTAACTTTTTTGCATTTTGGAGGCTTTTTGGAGTAGTTTTAGAAGGTTCTTTTTGGCCCTTTCTGTTGCATCTGACCATAATCTTCTAGATGGACTTGTGTGAAGCAGTTGTTGGAATTTTTGCTTAAATAACTTCAAACTGTGTTGTGGAGGGGAGTTCTTTCTTTCTTTCTGCAGGCATTGTAGCTTATTTTGGAGGAAAACATTGTGACTCAGTATCAGACATGTATTGCAGTATGTAATAGCTTTTTATTAATTAAATTCAGTGTTTACCTCCTTTGAAGCTATCTCATTGTGTGCAATGTGGTGATTGATGAATGTTCTTGTGAATTTTGGTAACTCCTTCATGTTTGTCTCACTTTAGTACCTTTAGGTAGAATAAATGTATATTTCTACAATTTGTAAGCTATGTGGAGGCTCAAATAGTATTTTAGTTGTGAAAGATTTCCTTTCCTTCAAAAATGTTAAGAGAACCAAGCATCCTTGCAAAACACTTATGCATTGATATATGATTTAAATATCTAAGTTGTGTTAGGATAAGCTGATTCATTGATAAAACTATGCACAAGTTGTTTGCAAGTCTTAGTTAGTATTTGGTGCATCACCCTTTAAAGTTTTCAGTTAAGTTTCATTTTCATGTTTCTTTCTTACTCTTTCCTATGGAAATCATTAGTTTAGCAGTGGTTTAGGTGACACCAAAAGGGGATCCAACCCATAATCTAGAGGTCTACTTTCACAATAGGATATCCATAGCTTGAAAGTAGTCCCATGTTGCTCCAAATTTTTTGAGTTCCACAACTTGGTAGGGGTGAAAATTTGGATAGTTAACAATTATCATTGTAAAAAAATATTGTTCTTATGTGTAGAACTATTGGGGTAGAAATGTACAAGCATTGAAGTATTTCATATTAATAGTTTTTCCTATCACAAATATAAAAGGTGAGCACAATAAATACCATGTATTTTCTTATTAAATGTGAAGGATTTTAAAAAAAAAATAGTGTTCAACTATTGGTCCATTCTTTTTTTATATAAGTTGTATTTTAAATAATTATATGTTATTTTTTTAACAACAAATAGTTTTTTTTGTTCAACTTTGGTCTATATGTGTTGAATATAAAAGATAGAGATATTAAAGATTTATGGTTACCAATAGGTATTTGGTGCATTTAGGTTACATATTAGTTTTATTTTAAATATTAATATTATATTATACAAGTAACAAATGATATTTTTTTGTTCAACTATTGGTGGTCCCATGATTAAGTTTTGGTCAATCTTTAAAAAGTCAAATTTTAGACACTTCTCAATAGATGTGCTAATGTGCAAGTTGCATGATGAGTCACACCTCCAAACCTTAGTTAAATATAGATAAGAGGCTAGTCCACATTTCAAAAAAAATGAAGGTTCTATGATATACCAATCAATCGCTACATGCTGACAAAGTTAGTCCACATGATTATTGGCCCCTCTCCCCTAATTACTTGTTGCGCTCCAATTTTTATTCGCTTCAAAACTACTTCCTTTCCTCCACTTTTAGATTTTAATTCTATCAATTAGTAGTTTTATGATCAAATTATACCAAATATTGTAACCACTATGCTCCAAGCACCATGTCAATATCTCACAATTCAACCACATAGAAACCCTAACAAATTACATGATCTCCAAGAGTAATTTTTAGTTACCAAATTCTTTGTACACATGGTATGGTAAACCCATTATTCATAGTCACATTGAATCCCTTGAAATTCTTAGCTACTAAGCTCCTTATTCCCACCTGATCCTCATTTATAAAATTATGGGTTACTCCACTATTGATCAAAATTCATGATCCTTTGGATTGATAGTAATTCATAAATACTCAATGAATTATACTTTTGAGGTCTAAAGAGAGCCACAATAGTTCCTTCACCTACATCTTCTCCTTCTTCATCAAATTCTTCATTTTCCATCTTAGGCTCAAATTATATTGATTCCTCATTTGACTTAACTTCAATATAGTGCACCTGACCTTTGCCAGGAAACATTTTCCCTTATTCCTAGGATTATTTGCAATGTAAATGGAGTTTCTTCCTTGTGAGTTCATTTCCACTCTCTTCATTTATTTTAATGGTGGAATAATCTTCGGTGTGTTTGATTCTCTCTTTTGCAACTTCTTCTAGTTTATAGGTGAAATATTAGCATAAGATTTATGTTGAGGTAAGGAAGAATCCAAAGCAAGGGCCATTATCTTCTCTTAAAGAGTGGAAGGATCCAATAAGTTAACAATCCTTTAAGTTGCTTTTCTAATCCTTTTATGAATAGAACCATTATCATTTTCTTAGATGCATAAGGAACTTTGATAGCTATCCTCTAAAAGTCACCTATAAACTACTCAACTAATTCATAGTATTTTAGTTGTACAAATACTTGAAAGTGAATTTTTGGATCAACCATATCAAATATTTTAATTAACCTCTGGTTGTACTCTTCAAAAGTAGTAACGATCTTACTATTCCCTTGTGTCGTTATACATTGTGGTACCACCATTCATGGGATACCCCTTTCATATGGAGGGAATAAACTTTAAGAATTCTTCTTCATACATTTGATTTTTAGATAGGTAGGTGTTTATTTTATGGATCCAAGCACAAGCTAAACCCTTTTGTGTCCCATAGAAACTAGGTACATGAACCTTTACCAAATATTGTTGCAATTCCTTGTTACCCCAATTTTGAACTAATTTCTTCTTGATTCAAGGATCATTTTATATTTTCATGTTGTAAAATGAAAAAATAATAGATCATCCCAAATTTCTTACTCTAGGCCTTTGTATTCATTATGTAGTGCTAAAAATTCATCTATGAACTCAATTACCTCTTCTTCTACTTGATCGTGTCCTCTTTGCAGGAAGTTTTTTGGAAGGGATTGAGTGAAAATCCAACCATTTGATTAACCCCTGACATAATTCTCCTTTTGATATGTGAATTTGGAGTTTTATGATATTTTTTACATTGCACAAATTGCACCAACATTACCATCATGTCTTTGAATGCTTAGGCTATTTCTCTCTACCCTACATCTGAATTGATCATTGCATAAAACATGGTTTCTTGATTCATTTCTTCCTCTATCAAATCATGCCTCATTGTGTCTACCATCTTATTTCCCCCAAATAACATAAGCCCTTGATCTATAGGTTGGAAGGATCAAGACTTTGATGCCATTATAATATCCCTTTTTAGGAACTCCCATTGCTTCAATTTGATTTCACTCCATAGGATGCCAATTATTAGATCTTATTTCAAACTATGTGTATCCTAATAGATAATCTAGGCTTAATACAATATGCAAAAAAAATTTGTAAACCCTTGTAAGTGAAGAACAATGTGCAATAAATATTTATTTCTCTTATTGCAATAAAAGATCACACTTATAGTGAATCCATGTTTAAGAACAATAACATCAATATGATTATCAAAAGGGTAAAAAATTCACAATGAAGGGGGGACTACATAAGACACTACCAAATTAGAATCTCTATACACTAAGATAAAGCCACCTAATTCAAACAAACAAGCCTTGATGGGAGCTTCTCAAATAGAAAATCAATGAAGCTTAGATGCAATCCTTTAATGGATTTAATTAATATTGGATAGGGGTTTTTATCCACTAGCTAACTAGGGGATCATCGAGATTTTATCCTCTAATCTCCAATTAAAATTTTATATGAATTCTTATCTATTTGAAGAATAATATCATAGAAAAATAGATGATGTCACTAAAGTTTGACATAGGTTTAAATAGGAAATTGAGTGCTTTCTTTCCCTCGCAAATACAAATTAATTAGGAATACATGATAGTGGAGTCACATTAGTGCAATTGAGTAGAATATATTTCATATAACTTTCTAAATAGGAAGAATCTTTTAACTTTATTCATGACTTGCTTCAAATTTGTAGATAGTTAGAAAGTTCCTATTTTATATTATATTTTCGTTTGTGAAATAAAATCTACTCACTAACCATTTTCTCTTTGTTTACTAGAATTTATGAAGCACATATATCATAGAGCATACTTAAAAAATCATGCCTTATGAGGTCCATTATTTTATATGGACCCCATAGTGATATCATTAGAGTCCTTGAATATTAACATTACATGCATATTTGTTTATGATACATACATTGAGGTACATGATCATTTTAATTCATATGGATTGACATACACCTTAAAGTGAGGGGAAAATATACTAGTGAATTTTTCATACCCATATAATTTTTTAGCTAGTTTTGTGCCTAATTTTAGGCAATGTCTTGATATACACATACATATCAACAAGTAACATGATCTTGTGTGAACTTGGGCTCATTCCCCTAGCCCTTTATCCATCTATATATATACATATCCCCATACAATTATCCTTACCCTATCCTACTACACAAACTCTAATACATTCGCCTTATTTACTCATTTATGGCATTCACATTTACACCTTCCTCCATCTATTTGTTTACTACTAGGATTTTACCATTAGCCCATTTTTGGATAATTATGAAGTTGTGAAGTTAACCTTGTGGTTGTAAATTCCCCATATTTCATTTTAAAATTTAAAATTTAAATATAATCAATTGAACCCATTCACCCTCCTACCTTGAGTTGACAAAACACACATTTCATGCAATTTATTGCTATATGCTAGTATTTAAAAAAAATTAATGCATTATAATAATCGATGCTAAGCATAAACATTCAAAATCAATTCATTTATAACAATTGAGCAATCAATAATGATACATTTTGATTTGGTGTAATAAAAAGAGTATCAAATTTGCATTCTAGGGCTCATGTATATTATGGTTTTAATCCTTATTCACTTTATGGGGGTGGATCTATGATAGCTTGTCTCATTTTGATGAAGTGATAACCTTTTAAGACATGTTAAAAAATTATTGTTATCCCCCATATTTATGTAGAAAGGTAGAGCAAACCATTATCTATTAGGCAAAGTTGCAAAGCAAAACATCATTGCGTACACAGACAAAAATGAACTTAAAAATGCAATTCCATGGCCATGATTTCATCTTAGATCTATAAATTGATCCTATTAATGTTCTAATCCAACATGAAATCCAAAACACTTCACTAAAAGAACAACATCATTTTTTAAAAGAACATCAAATAAATTTCAATATTTTTTTTTATTGACATTCATCTTTGATCATCAAACTAAATGTTTTCTACTTCATATTGATTTTTCTAAGTTAATTATTAGAAATTATAAGATTGTAAAATCCCACTAGACTTTATTGATTTATACTTAATTTATTGCATTTACCTAGTTAACCTACATTGTCCGAAAAGGAAAGTTCACCAACATGATAGAAATAAGGGGGAATATGAAATGAGTTGGATTAAATGAAGGCTGAGGGACAAACAAAGTCGTCGTCACTTTCCAAAGCACTCATAACGGGCGCAGGTAGGCAAAGCTCTAATTCAACGCTTCCTCCGCCTTCTCTACCAGGATAAGCAGATATCTTCCCGTCAAAATGGTTGGCCGTTCCACTCCTAACCGCTAGAGGTCGTCCCCACCCGAAATCATTCCCGTACATCTCAAACCGCGGAGAACTCCCCATCATCAAACAATTCTTTTCAAACTGATCCAGCCTATACACCACCGGCTTCTTGTGCCACTTATCAATCGTTTGCCTAATAACCCCGTCCATATGACCTGCAATTGGACCGTTCAACAAACCCGCCAGGAAGGAAAGAGGCAAACTGAGAAGCTCCCCAGAAGTAGCGGTCACGTATATGCTCTGAATAGCATTGCCAAAGTAAGAGCTGGGCAGCGGAGGAAGTAGCCGAGGCCGACAGTTGACAGACACCCGAAATGTCGTGGGCTCGTCTGGGCCGAGCCTCCGGGCCCGTGTGACTGCTTGCCACAGGTGCGCGCACAACCCCTGGAAGGAAGAGATTGTAAGCGGTGAATCCTGGTTGGCTCGCTCCTTTAAGAGGCTGATCGTGTGGGCGCTGAAATGGAACATTTTTACCCGCAGTGGAGGCGGGCAAAACCGTGGGACTTGCCCGTCCGGGTCAAGGCCAAGTCTAACTGCAGACCCGCCAGGCTCTAACAGAGAACGGTCGTAGATGGGGTTAACAGGTATTTTGTTCCCATTTGTTCTGCAGAGATGTGCCCACGAATTAAAGAAATTCCAGAACGAAGTCCCGTCGGCAACGGCGTGGTTGAGCGTGCAACACACGGCAACCTCGTCTTTCAGCTGAGTTACCTGCAAATTTCATATCAACGATAAAAACCCTGAAAGCCATTATGCAAAGAATTTCAGCTTCAGATTAAAAAATTCCAGACTATTTACCTTTAATAGAAATCATAGATGAGAGCACGATAGATCTCCAATTTTATTTTTTTTAAGGCGAAAGTTTCTGAAAAGCCCTATTTCGCACTTAACACTACCATTCCAAACCAGAAAATATGCGTTATTGATTTACCTGGACTACAAGCAATGGGAGGCGATGGCCTTCAAAATTGACGGCCCCGTGGAGGGCAAATAGTTCTTCGACAGCTGGCGTAACGTCTTCCGTGGTGAGATCCGCAATGCTTAGGTCTCCTGCCGTGGCTTCGATGAAATCTACTCCCGAGTCGTTGCAGAGGATATAAATACCGCCATCCAGAGGACTGGTTGTTAATCGGCCGGCCAAAGGATAAAATTTGACCAGCGCCTCAGACAGCGTTTCGGCAAGACGGTCTACATAAGAGGCGAAGTCGTCCGCAGGGATTTGATATAGGAGGCCTTTTTGAATGTAGTGGGCGAACAGCATTTGTAAATCTAAGCACGAAAGTTTAATCTGTTGAGCTTCCGATGGACTGGCTGGAAATACAGTGCGCCTTTTATTAACCCTAACCATTTTGCAGTCACGCAGATAGCCAGGTATCCAGTAAAGCGCAGAAATGATTTTAATGATGTCTACCAGATTAAGCAGTCTATGGAAACATAGGCTGAATCGTTAATACATTTTCAGTTCTTCTGATCTCAGTCCTTTTACATTTAGCAGTCTATGGGAACAGAAGCCCCATCCTTGACTTATTTTTCATTTTACATCTCAACGACTCTTTTACCTACTGTATAATTTCTTGAAGACCATTTCAGATAAGAATTTGTCGTCTTATTGCCCACGTGGGTGGAACTCTTTAACGGAATACAATTATTTTTTATGAGTGTCCCAATGCGACAAGAACGACCGCTCCCGAAAGAGCAAATGCAGCTTCTGTCAACGATTACGGCGACAGGCGTTCCTCCCGAAAAATCCGAGTTCTGTACAGTAGCAGTGAGTAATCTACGGCGCAGAATCATTTATAAACGTTCGATGACAGTCAGAAAGATCTCAGCCGCTAACATTAAAATGCGACCCGATGCAGATAGCAGTTTAGACTACACATCCGATATTTAGCGGATTTGACGTGTTTAGTTGAAATTCAATTCTGGGAAGATTTTGCTCGGAGCAAGGAACGTGGGCATATAAAATTCTTTAACCTCAGCGCTTCTCTGCATTACCGATGGAGATTGCATCTGCTTGGAATGGGATCTTTATTCTATTAACGGAGGAGTATAGGTACTTGATTTTAAATGAGATTCTCACCATTCTAGAAATCATTAAATCACTGCAATTAGTGATGGCACATGGAGCTTGAAAGACAAAATAGCACAGAATTCTGCAGCGGTAAGTAGAATGGGAAAAGGGAAAACCAAAAATTAAAAATTGAGTTGTAGTGTCTAGCCAGTGAAAAAGCTTTCTCTAAATACTATTCAGTCAGTATTTTTAGTATCAGGAAAAATGGTTTATAACATTCCAGTGGAAGTTTTATTTTTACAGTTGTGCGAGACAATATTATTGTAATGAGTTTTTAAACTAAATTTGTGAATTAATTATTAATAAGTTGATTTTGAATCAACCAAAAGCTAAAATTGTATATTCTTCAAATATAATATAATTATTTTAAAATGCATATGTAAAATATTTAACTTTAAAAATTGTAAAAAGTATTTCTCTTAAACATAATTGACTAAGAAGTTTGGGGTGCTATGGACCAATTTTTAGAGAAAAACAAGGTAAACTATTATTTTTATTTTTATTTTTAATATATATATATATATATATATATATATATATATAATCATTTGAAGTTATTTTTTGTCTCATGTGTACACTCAGTATTTCAAGTTGCTTCAACAATGTTAACAAGAGGAGTTTTGTCTTCACTTGCTAGCTCACCATTCATAGGTTTGCATCAACAAGAATAATGAAAAGGAGCAACAAAGAAATCAGCTATCAACATCGAACATTTTTGAAGGGACAAATATTGTTACAAGTAAATATAACTGCATTCGTCTTAGGAATATTCCATCCACAAGCAGTTGAGCTCACATTTTGAAATGTAATTTAGAATGTCAAAATGAAAAAGTGACATGTGTATTTGGCCTGAGGCTTGTTGCTCCCTTGTCTTATAAAAGGGAATCCAAGGCCATTTACATGGATCTTTTGGAGAGTTTTGTAATTTAACACACAAAGAATTGATTTGTGTCTTGCATTTAGGTTATTTAGTCTTAGTTTTTGTAATATGCAAAATTTGTATGATATTACTAGCATAGTTTTTTTAATACAATGGCACAATTATGAAGCCAATTGTCTCCTACTATATATCTTTCACAGGTTATGAGTGAAATTGATCAATGATCATTCTAATTTTTCTCCATTGTCTTTCCTTTGGATGTATGTTTTTGTTAATGTTTTGGTTAAAAGAACTAGTTAAATACTTTAATGGAGATGTGAATTTGTGTGAATGTATGCAAGGATTTTGATAAGTAGAGTTGGTAAAAATTTTTGAGTAAGATAATGCAATGAATTATTAGTATGATAATGTAATGAATTATTGTGATGCTCTATGATGCTTAGGTGAAATACTGTTGCATTATTCCAATTGCATTAGTTATGACTCCCTACCCTAGGTTAAGGCACCAATCTTGAATTTGCATCTAAGTTGTAGCTCCAAGATCACTCAATTAAAGAACATTTACAAAATTATATTCTAGTTGTGCTTATTTTAAGAAGTTTTATGTAAAGTTCATGTACTCTTGCTTTAAATTATTGAAAACTTAAAGGATTCTACTAGATCTTCAATTTATGTATTTATCAAGCTAAATAAGTGACAACATATCTACTTTACAATGTATGAGATAATTAAATAGCACAAGAGATCTTAAATAAATTTTTAGGGACCACCTTCTCAAGTTTTCCAAAGCCCAAAGTGTAGAGAGAAAGTTATTATTCTAACTTCCACTTGTACATTGGCCAATCCCTCCAAATAACTAGCCATTAGAAATGGAAAATCCATAGGTTATTTGTGAGATCTGGTTGGGAATTCAAAACAACCAACTCTTAAATAGGTCCACATGATAAAAATAAGCCATAGAATTTGCAAAATTTAGGAAATTAGGTGCTTAATCAAGTCCAATAAATTAAGGGGAGAAACATAGTGTGAAATTGTCAAGGGTGACAATTTTTGATCTACTACAAATCTTAAAATCATTTCTTCAAAAATCAATTGTGAATTTTGGATTTTAAATGTGTTCTATTGTACTAGCAACATGGAAATTCATGTTAGGGTTTTTAGTGCACACCAATTTTATTCTTTGTGAGTTGGTTCAGTGTACCTTCTATTTTTGTAAATAAAATGCATAAATAGAGTGTTTTTCACAAAATCCTCTTTCATGGCACAATAAAAGTGAAATATGGTGAGTAGATGTAGGGAATTGGTAACAACATCATGTACATATGGAGTTTAGGGGAACACCAATTGATTATATATGTAACTTTAATTATGGATTTGAGGCTAGATAAATTTATCTATACTTAAAGAACTTAGTTTGTCCTCTGGTATAGTTTATTTTAGGATATCAATTCTATAGCTCAAGCTTCACTTTGTATGCTTTTCATGTTTCATAAGTTTATAAAGGTGCTTGTATGAAAAAGATCCTCTCTATGATATGAGTGTATCATTAGTTGATTCAAAATTTTAGGGGATATGTATATATATCTCTGAGGCTACATTTTCTAAGATGATGTTTATTTTAATTAGTTGATTATCATAGTAAATTTTAACTTTCTCAAGTTATTTGAGAATTATTCTCAATAAAGCATGTGGAATATATGTAATTATCATTCAATTATTCAAGAACCATTGGTCTTGTGAGGTTTGTAGTATATTTAGAAGTGTATTTGGATGAGAATATATTAGGGTGATAGGACTCTAATTGCACCTAGTTTCTTTGTTTCATATTCATTTATATCTTACTAATAGGTTTATACTTGCATAGAAGTTACAAACATTAGATTCTTTGACTCTATTGCTCAATAGACTAAGACACTAGTCTTTATATAAAATATCCTTCCACCATTGTAAATCCATTCAAGATTCATTTATTTAGGCTTCATTAGCATCATTTAATATATGTCATACTATTATTGCATAATCCAAGAGTATCAAACCATATAATATCTTATGAGAGCATATGCATGTAATAATATCTAAAGAGTTATACATTACCACAACTTCAATAGTTGTGTGAAAAGTATGATCCTATAACTAATGTTACATTGGGTTTATAATCTAATTTATTAAAGAGGTCTTTAGGTCTATTTATCAGTAAGTGTGCAATGAATTTCTAGTAACAAATATTTAGAATGTTCAAGTATACATAAGATTTGGCTTAACTAATTTTTTAGTTATCATTTGTCCATACTTATCTTGCTATAAACCTCAAGTATTGCCATCCTTGGAATTGTAGAGCCAAATATGTATAGGAGCTACTTGCTCCTATAAATTGTCCCCTAATAGGCTATAGTATAATCACAAGTTTTTCCCTGTTAGTCTAGACTATATAAGTTATTGGGTCTAGGTATTGATTTCATCCTCTAGAATTGTGGGGTATAAATTGAATCACTAACACATTCCAATAAAAAATGGGTAAGAAGAAAATTACCTAAAGTTACACCTATGGAGCATATATTTTCACCTAGCATAAAGGAATATCAAGAAGAAACACACCATTTAAAAGGAAATTAAGAAAGAACAAAAAGAGAAACAAATGAAAAATAAAATGAATGAAAAATTTAGGAATAATGATGATCTAATATCTATAAACCAATGATAGAAGTTCTAAATGTGGTATCTAAGAATAATTTTGTTCAATTAGTTATGAAAATCACTATAGCACAAGTGACAAATGACAAGATCTTGTGAGAAATCAGGATTAATTACCTATTCCTTTATCCATCTATATCCACATATCCCATAAAATTAACCTTACCCTATCCTAATACACACAAAATCCTATATGTTCACCTTATCTACTCATTTGTCTCATTCACCTATCCAACTACCTTCATCTATCTATATAGTTCTTAGATTTAACTATTAGCTTGTTATTGGACAATTATGCGATTATGAGGGCGACTTGTGTGGTTGCAAACTCATCTATTTCATTCAAAAATTAAAATTTTAATTTGGACAACTAATTTCATTTACTCTCTCAACTTGAGTCGACTAAACACATGTTTATTGTAATTTATTGCTATGCACTAGGATTTAAGAGATTTAGTGCATTCTAACCAACATATCCTTATTACAAACATTTAAAATCACTTCATTTTAGATCATTGAAGTGACTAGTAGCAACACAATTTTGATTTGATACAATAAAAGGAGTGACAAATTTATGCTCTAAGGTCCTTATTTGTTGTCATCAATCCTTATTCACTTTTTAGGGTTTATCTAAGAGAACCTATCTCCTTGTGATGAATCAACATCCCTTTAAGGTATTATTAAATATTATTATTCTTTACATCTTTAGAAAGTCTAGAACAAACTACTATCAATTATGTTAAGTTAGAAAACAAAACATTATTGAGTGCAAGGATAAATATGAACTAAAAAAACAAGTCTTTGACCATAATTTTGTAAAAAATCCATAAATTCATCATCTATACAAATACAAATTCCAACATAAAATCCAAGACACTTTACTATTATAGAAGTATCATTTTTTCAAAAAACCATCAGATATTATCAAACTAAATATCACTTACCTTATTTTTATTTCCCTGATATAATTTTTAGGAATTCTAAGATGTTGAAATCCCAACTACATTTTGCTTATTTACACTTCATTGATTTCATTTACATAGTTAACCTTATTTACCCAAAGAGAAAGTTCCCTAACATGCTAGAAGTAAGCGTAAATATGAAATGGCTTGGATTAAATTAACGATGGACAAATAAATTAAAGCTGATTTTGACTCGCAGATGTTGGCTTGGAAGATATTGCACTGCAAGTTACCTGTGGGGGATAGGTTGAAGCGTATTATGATCCAACCAGCAAGCTGTCCCTTTTGTAAAAGTGTGGAAAACTTGAAACACATTTTTTGGGATTGTATATATGTTAAAAGGCTTTGGTTTAATATTTTCCGGGACTTCTCAGCTATTTTTAATCATGATTTGACTTGGAAGGAAGCTGTTTTTGGTTTTGGTATGCAAAAAGATGTTATCGCTGATTCAATCCGTCATGTTATTTTGAAGAATATATGGAAAAATAGATGTGTAGCTATGTTTTCTAGTAATTACTATCAGGTGGTTGGTACTCTTCAGCTTTATTCTGATATATGTCTCCAGGTGGCTGTTCTTTTTTCGCAGACCCAGGTTATATGTAAGAAGAATGAGAAGGCCAAATAGCAGTTACAGCAGGTAGCTTTCTTGTAAAATTCTTTTCGCTTTGTTCAATACAAAAAAAATAAATTCGGGATCACTCTCCAAAGCTGTCATAACGGGCGGAAGAAGGCAAAGCTCTAATTCGACACTTCCTCCGCCTTCTCTACCAGGGTAAGCAGACATCTTCCCGTCAAAACGGTTGGCCGGCCCACTCCTAACCGCCACAGGTCGTCCCCACCCAAAATCATTCTCATACATCTCAAATCGCGAAGAACCCCCGATCATCAAACAGTTCTGTTCAAACTCATCAAACTTATATACAACCGGCTCCTTATGCCACTTATCAATCCTTTCCCTAATAACCCCATCAGTATGACCTGCAATTATACCGTTCAACAAACCAGCCGGGAAGGAAAGAGGCAGACTGTTAAGCTCCCCAGACGTGGCGGTCGTGCGTATGCTCTGAACAACGTTGCCAAAGTAAGAGGTGGGCAGCGGAGGAAGAAGCCGAGGCCGACAGTTGACAGACACCCGAAATGTTGTGGGCTCGTCCGGGCAGAGGCCGCGGGCCCGCGTGACTGCTCGCCACACGTGAGCGCATAGCGCCTGGAAGGAAGAGATCGTAAACGGTGAATCCTGGTTGACGCGCTCCTTCAAGCGGCTGATCGTGTGGGCGCTGAAATGGAACATTTTTATACGCAGTGGAGGCGGGCAAAAGTGCGGGACGTGCCCATCCGGGTCGAGGCCAAGTCTAACTGCAGAACCGCCGAAGTCTAGCAGAAAACGGTTGTAGATGGGGTTAACTGGCATTTTATCCCCATTTGCTCTGCAGAGGTGGGCCCACGAATTAAAAAAATTCCAGAGCGAATTCCCGTCGGCTATGGCGTGGTTAACTGTGCAACACACGGCAACGCCATCTTTCAGCTGAGTTACCTACAAATTTCATATCAACGATTACTAAAACCCTGGAAACCATCGTACAAAGAAATTCGGCTTCAAATTGAAACAATCCAACTATTTTCCTTTAATAGGAGTCATAGATGAGAGCAAGATTGGTCTCCAAAATTTAAAAAAAAGTTAAAAGGCGAAAGTTTCTGAAAAGCCCTAGTTCGCGCTAAACTACCATTCCAAACCAGAAAATATACATTCATTGATTTACTTGGACTACAAGCAACGGAAGACGATGCCCTTCAAAATTGACGGCACCGTTGAGCGAAAATAGTTCATCGACAGCTGGCGTAACGTCTGGTGTGGTGAGATCCGCAATGCTTAGCCCTCCTGCCGTGGCTTCGATGAAATCTACTCCCGAGTCGTTGCAGAGGATGTAAATACCGCCATCCAGAGGATTAGTTGTTGACCGGCCGGCCAAAGGATAAAATTCAACCAGCACTTCAGATAGCGTTTCGGCAAGACGGTCTACAAGAGAGGAGAAGTCGTCCGCGGGGATTTGATAGAGGAGGCCTTTCTGGGTGTAGTGGGCGAAGAGCATTTGTAAATCTAAGGGCAACAGTTTAATGTGTTGATCTTCAGATGGAGTGACTGGAAATACAGTGCGTTTTTTATTAACACGAATCATATTGCTGTCACGCAGTTAATCGGGTACCCAGTAAAGCGCAGAAGCAAATAAGCTTCGGGCTGCGCCACCAGATAGGTTTTTCCCCAATTTAGAAGTCCCAACGCGAAGAACTACTGTTAAGTAATGCCCCCTCCTTAATTTAATATTAAGTGGGGCAGCCTTTTCTCTGCAAAGAGCTGGGTTATTTTAATTTTTTCCAAAGCTGTCAATCATTAAGAAAAAAATAGTTTAAATCAAATCACGGGCAGCATCCCTTTTGGAGGAGACAAAGTTAATTCCTAGCACATATATCTTTATATGAGAGATATCTCATTAAATAATTTATAGAAATAATGTGGAATAAGTTTATTTTTTATTACATTATTTAACATAAGATTAATATACATGAAATTAATTTAAAAAATAAATAAAAAATAACAAAATATTATGAATGACACGAATAATATAAAAATATAAGGAATAAAAATATTAATTTATATAATAGAAATATAATAGAAATACAATACAAATAATATAAACATATATAACTTTAAAATAGCATTTAGTAAATAGTATATAATATTATATAGTATAATCTAATATGCTATAAATAAAATTTGTGATCATATGAATTGATAGTAAAATTATATTATATTTATATTAATATTAAATTTAAATAACATTATTTCCTTATATGATTATTTAATTATTTAATAAAAATAAAAATTATTAAAATATATATTATGTTGAATAATAAATTTAACATAAATATTATATAAATTTAATTATGATTCAAATTATGTAAAATTTAATTATTTAACGAAAAGTTTATATATATGGTCTTGAAGGGTATCCCCGCAACTTAGCGGGTTCCTTTTACGGGGCGAGCTTGAGGTGAGACTAATCCCTATGGCCACAAGGTAACCAACGTCGCCCCCAAATGTTTGCCATGGGGTAATATCTAGGCCAGAGAGAATCAAACCCAATTATATATATTATTATGGATAGTGTAGATATGACAAGTAAGTAAATTTCAACAAAATATTAACTACAAGTAATAAATTATATATATATATATATATATATATATATATATATATATATATATATATATATATATAGTTATTTAATTAAAAACTAAATTGTTAAAATTCATATTATATTATAGCAAAAGTGGGAGCTTGCAAGGAGTTTTGGTAGAATGGCGTGGTGTTGTGGGTAGCGAAAGTAGAGAGGGAATGGTTGAAATTGTAGGATAGGCTCATGGAGAGACAACCCTTCCAAGAGTTTGATAGGTAGGATCCAAAGTTTGATAAGGGTTGATGGCGCAAAAATGGTGCTGCTCCCCATGCTCAGTGTGAGGCGGGTTTTGGGATGTTGGAAAGTATACATCTAGGCAACATGTTCATGTGTGTGGTTCCTCGTGGATATTTGGAAAGAAGGAGGATAAATGAGGTATGGTAGATTACTGGTCTAGAAAGCCAAGGCACTAGAAGGGGGAAAACAAAGGATATGGGAAGAAAAATTAGAATTCAAAATGGGAAGGTTGAGGTCTTCAACAAAAGTGCAAGGTGAATGACAAAGGTGAAAGATGGATAGAGGCAAACAATAGAAGGAAACTAGGGGTTCTAAGAGGGGTTGGTGGCAATATGGAAGACTCTAGAAAAGAAAGCAAACAAAAGAGATCAGAACCAATTTCACATCTTAGGGACAACTCAAAGGCCAAATTTGGGTAATGGGGCAGTGAAGCTTGGGAGAAATAGCACATTGGTGGAGATCCCTTCAGTTCTGAAAAAGGCCTTGAGCTTTTTATTAGAAGATAATGCCATATTTGTGAAATGGTGGGGTGATGAATGCACTAAAACAAAAATGGTGCATGGTGGAAATAAAATTGGGGAGATAATGTGGTGATATATATATATATATATATATATATATATATATATATATATATATATATATATATATATATATATATATATATATATATATATATATATATATATATGTGGTAATCATCAATAGACTTCGACATGTACCATACAAGATATCATGGCATTGGAGGACATGATCATGGAGGGGAGAGTTTTTTTTTTTAAACCATAGGAAGGAGCTTTGATTTGTTGTTCTACAAACCAGATAGGATTGTGGTATGGGAAAAGTTGAAGAATCTTCCCAAAAAAATTTGGAACAAGGATGCCCTAGAACACTTAAGGATGGCACTAGGGTTTTCTTGGAGGTAGATGAAGGGGCATTGTAAGTTGGGAATGAAGGAACAGTGAGAGTATGCATGGAAGTGTCACCTTAGAGTCATTTATGGGAAGAACTTATTTTGATTCACAATGGTGGAAGTGAGTGCTAGAAGGTGGAGTGGGGCCTTTCTCACTACCAATTGATGGTCTAGAAAAATTGGAGGTGGGGTGATCTCTAGCAAGGCAATAAAATAGATTGAAAGTGAAAAGGAGTGCAGCTACAAGAGGAAGACACCTTGGAGTATGTTGGCCATGAAGAATTTGGTAGCTTCAACCTGTAGATGAAAGATGATATATTTGGAATCCCTTGGTAGGGGAGGGAGAGCTAAGGAGAGAAACAAGAGGCCTTCTCACAAGTGGAAGCATTGCAAATTGTGGAATATAAGTTGGCTTTAGATGAGGGTGAGAAATGGGAGGAGATCAATTTCCACCCAGATCTAAAAGAGCTATTGTGCTAGGATTAGGAATGATTCTTCAAGTAGGAAAAAGGCTAATGAAGTTGGTAGGGACAAAGGATCACACTTTCATGAGATGCAAAGAATGCAAATTGGAGAAGGAAGAAGACTAGGGAGAAGGGTAGGAAAACATCCTAAAAATCACACCAATAGAGGTAGGGGAAGAGAATGGGGAGACAATAGAAGAAGAGATAGATTCACAAACTAAAAGAAGGATGTTATTGGAAGAGGACAAAAGGGGAATAGCAGAAGGAGAGGTGATGGAGGAAGGGGAGATCTTTGTACTAGATCATAAAGTAGCCTCTAAGAGAAGATTGGGTGTACATACAATAGTTTGTGGTAGAAACACTCTAGACCATGGAGACAAGAAGGAATTTGATAGGAAAAAAAATGAAGAAAAGATGGCAAAGTGGGGGGAGGCTCTAGGGAAACATAAGATAACAATGCATTTGAGATTAGGGAAGGGAAAAAACATTCCTGAGGGTTGATGAGGATCTTGAGTTGGAATGTTAGGGGATTAAACACCCCTAACAAGAAGCATCTAATGAGATTCCTTTTAGAGACAACAATTGTAGGCCTAGTACCTATATAGGAAACAAAACTAAGTAGAGTGGAGGTTGAGGGCTTGAAGAATAGGTGTAAATTTTGGAAGGTTTCATTTGTGGTAGTGGGGGCATCTGGGGGTCTAATAACAATGCAGTGACACCAAATGGTATATTTGGAAGAGGCGGCAGTATGAAAGCATTGGTTGGCAAGCAAAGTCAGGTGTTGTTTTTCAAGTTTGGCATTCAACTAATTAATGTATATGGCCCCTCAAGTAGCATGTAGAAAAGGAGAGTTTGGAGAGATATCAAGGGATTCATGAAACAAATTATAGAGATTCCTACCACATCCTTGGAGGCGATCTCAATGCAATTATGTAGTCTAGTGATAAAATGGATGGGGTGGGAAAGAAACAAAAGTCACAAGTGGAATTTGAGGACTTTGTTAACCATAATCTTCTAATGGAGATCAAAATGGTGAATATAAACTTCACTTGGACTAATTAAAAACTTGGTTATAATAGTATAGCAAAGAAGCTAGACAAATTTATATTTTAGGGTGATTTGATTGCTTTCCCATTCACGATGGAAGGCAATATATTGCAATATTCAGGAGCATATCATCACTTGATGAAGTTGGACCTCTTAGGGTATAAAAAATCATATAGAAGCCCATTCAATTTTGAAAAGATGTGGTTAACTACATGGTCCCATGGGGGGGCTTGGGCTTCTATTTTCATGGAGCAGGAGGTCCCATGGGAAAAAAAATTGTGCTACAGGATGAATTGGATTTTTTTCCAGAAAAATAGGAGCTCTTATAGTATAGGAATGAATCTTTTAGTAGGTGAAATTGGGGTGGGGCTAGAAATTGCCCCTACTGTTTAGCAATTTTGTATGCCTCATGTCACACATTTACAACAGAAGATTCCTGCCAGAAATAAAAAAAGAGGGAAAATGATCCTCGCTGCATGTTTCCAGAACTTTTTTGGTTTGAAAGGCATCAACAACACTGTAAAGCAGACCATTGACATCCTGCACAGAATAGCAAAGAGCATCGATGAGCTGCAAAACAAACAGGTGCATTAATTTAAGATAATCTGTTTCATTTTTCTATCACTCTAAATATCATTTTTGATTTGTTCAGATTGGTTATGTATAGGAAAATACTATTCTATTTGTTCAGAGGCGGAGAAGTCAAAGGACTCCAGAGCAATTTTGCATTTTGAGACAAAAGGGCACTGAGTAAGTTTTATTTTTGTTTACTCTACCAACTAATTTTCACCTATTCCTTTCATTTTGTTCAAGTTTATATAATTTTTTCTAATACTTTTCTCTCTGTTGAAATTCTTATATTTTTTCTCCATACTTTTCATTCTATTGAAGTTCATATCTCCTTCTGTGGTCAAAATCAGAGGCATGTAATCTGATTTGGTGCCCAAAACATGAGCCATTATGTCTGGAAAGTTTTCAAAACCAGGGAGATCTGTCGCATCACCATCTTGCGTGATACATACAAGGTTAAACATTTCTTTTGGTTTTAATCCTCGGCAGGCAGCCAAAAGAGGGGTATCTCACTCTTCCCCGAAAACTTATCTATGCAACAATAAATAAAATTGATACATTTAAATCGCCCAAACAATTGAAAATGGTGTCAAGTCACTAAAAACATCCTCCAATCAATGAATAATTAATAAATTGGTAATCAAAATATAGTCTGCCTCTAAAATTCAATATGAATAATGGCGTGCATTGTAGTCATATGTTTGTGATCATTCATAAGTGTTGTAACTGGTAGCATTCATTTCCTTTGGAGCAAATTAAATTTTCATTCCATTATCAGTCCATCGCTAAAGAGAATGAGGGGGTCTGTAATAAATGTTTCATATATATAATGGTTTGAATTTGTAATCTGAAACTAATGGATATATAACCATCTGACGCCTTCATAAAATCTGAAAATATGTAAAAAAATTGATATATATAATAATCTGAAATCTATATACGGATTGGATAGGTCAACAAATGACCTGGTAAATCTCTTTCTAGGGTTTCACTGACATTTAAATCCCAATATCGATCCCCTATTTTGTTCACTTTTTGGATGCATTCTACACTTTGGGAGTACTGAAGGAATTGTCCATACCAGAGAGACATCCTGAAACCATGGGTTTGACCCCTGGCAGGCCCTCATGCAGCTAGATGATATGGTTGGTAAGCTCCCATTGCCATTTCAGAGTCCCTTCCACCATCCATAGAACGCTGGTTGATGTTAGCTGACCCAACAATAATGTACTCATCATCCACTGTGCAAAAGAAATAGACAAGAAATTAGAAACTAGAGAGTTGTTTTTGTACATCATCAGCAGACACCAAGCAAGCATATGAAATCAGATTCACTCACTTAGACAATCCATTTGAATCTAGTTTTTGCATCTGATAAATAAACACAAAATTCTTAGGGAATGCTAGAGAATGGTAGCAACAATTGACATGTAGGAGGAGACAAGTTTCCTTTAAAGTCTTTTCCATACATATGATCCTATGGATGATATCCAAAAATTAGCCTATTAATATTAAATGCTTTCATTCAAGGCTAATTTAGCCTTGCATGAGATTCAGGATAACTAGGCTATAATTACTTTCAGAAAAAGCTTAGCAAATATTGTTTGCTTAGAGATGCATCCAATATCTAAAATTCACTTGCTTGAATGCACTACCAAGGAAACTAACTACATTTTTTCTATCAATTGGCAAAGCATTTTGCCACTTTCCCAAATACAACATAAGTTTAGTAGCTTTACTCACCTTAAATGTTTTCATTGATCTTTACTTTTTCATTAAGACAGTTTTGTAGTCATCCTCCACCCTCGTTCTACTTAAATACAAATGTTAATCAACTTGAGGCCAACGGTAGTCTTGCCATTGAAGTCAACAATAGATGTCAATGGGATAAATGTCAAATAGAAGAAGTTGATGATTGTTTGGAGTAACGGGAAATTTGGGAACTTGTCTTTAACTAAATGAATTCATGCTCGCTCTCCTTTTGCATAATGATGTAGTGCACAAAATGATCTATGACACATCTTTTAGGCTAATCCAATTGTGTGTGGTGTTTTATTTCTTTTTTACTTCACCCTATTTTGCTTCACTGAAGCAAATTTCTTCTTACTAGTTGTTGAAATATGCTCTACCTGTGGCAAGTTGTATTCTTGCTATGACCAGTTCATGGGATTATTGGTGCAAAGTAGGCCAATAGCTCTTTAAGACTTTGTTTGATCTTTTGGACTTTATTTATCTTCTTCCACAATCTGTTCTATGTATGTCCCAAAAGCTACAAAATGTTGTAACAAATGAATACAAAATAAATTTCTTTCATAGAAGGAAACTTACAAATTACCACAAACAGATATTAGAAACCTAACTGGATGGGTTGATACCTGGTCTTATTGCCTGTATTGAAGTCTGCTGGGCTATAAGTGTTATGTTCATACCAGATAGACATCCTCAAACCATTGATTTGACCCCTAGCAGGCCCTTGTGTAGCTAGATGATATGGTTGGTAAGCTCCCATTGCTATTTTAGAGTCCCTTCCACCATCCATAGAACGTTGGTTGTTGTTAGCTGACCCAACAATAATGTTCGATTTCCATGTTCGATTTTACATCTTAAATTTCTTATGCACTTGCCTCTTCTTTATGTTGAGCTCTTTGGTTTTCCTCCCAATTATGATTGTCAATTTTTCAAAAGAAGTCAACTCAGTATTACCTAGTGCATTCTTTTTTCTCTGCAGTTGTTTAACAATGAATAAAAAAAACCTGGCTGTACACTCTTTTTACCAAACATATTAATTTTTGAATATATATTTTATTGCAGTTCATTGCCATGGATAGGAATTTGCATCGTCCACTTCCTTCCAATCGTGGTTTTAGGAGGTTCACAACATTGCTCTCACAAAACCACATAGAAGATGAAGATATTTGTTCCATTGACGATGAGCTCTTTGACTTTGTTCCAAGCACTCAAAAAACCAATGACATAGTCAACTCTAGTTTTCCTCCAACTACAAAAAGGGAAAATGAAAATTTTGTCACCTCAACTCCTAATGAACAATATACTAATATTTTTGCTACAACTGAAAATTGAGACAAACCACCTTTAGTTCTTCCTACACAGAAAGGAAGGACATGATGGACCATTGCAGACACTGTAGTACTTATTGAAGCAAAATGAGTTGAAAAAGACACACTATCTAATGGTGGTGCAATGAAGAAAACTGCAACTGCTGTTGAAAAGTGGAAAACTATGAAAGACTAGTTCTCAGCATGGTGTCTTTAAAACAACAAATCAGTGTTGAGATTGATGGGAACATATCTTGCTAGATTATAAAATAATAAGGGATTATGAATCACATATTCCCTCTAGCCATGATAGCTACTAGAGTATGGCAAGTAGAGAGAGAGCTGAAAAAAAACTTCCACCAAACTTTCTAAACGAGCTTATGGTTGCAATGGAGGCTAGTTTTGGTATTGATAGAGTAATTGATCCTGGTAACATATGAATTGATACTTCGAACAATAACTACACATTTGGTGAAAAAAACTCCTTTCCAATTGAAAATCTACCTATTGATGAATTTGATATAGCTTGTCAAGGGTCACTAAACACTGAAAATGAAACTGAAAAAGGGTACACAGGTAAGAAGCAAAAATCAATATTGAAAACCAATGGTATGAAAGATACAATGTTGGAAAACAACAAATTGATGTTTCCACATTACAGATTGCTGAAGAGGGCCGTATGAAATGCCATAAAAAAGAGTATGATCTTATGGAAAGGTGATTCATAAATGAAGTATCAAATGATGAAAAGCTGATAAATTTGGAGGAGCAAAAGGTATCAAATGATGAAAAGCTGATAAAATTGGAGGAGCAAAAGGTTGTTGTGCAAATGAACATGGTTTCAGCCTTAAATTCTATTGGCCAAGCAATGTTAAAATTTTTTGAATCTTTTTCAGTTGAGAAATGATTTGTCATTTTGTTTTTAATGTTTGTATGAAAGTAATTTTCAAAGACAATTTGTGTTTAATGTTTGTATTTAAGTGATATGCAAAGAACAATTTGTATTTCAATTGTATTTCAATACAATGAATTTTGAGGATGCATTTATTATTTTACTATGATGGGCCCAATGAAAGGAATCATATACTTAATTCAAGTAATGTATATAAGGAGCTCTAGTCTGCAATACAAACATGAGATTCTTTATGATGATGGATATGGTGTTATGATATAAAATGTTGATTTGAAATAATCATCATAGAGTTTTTTTAAAATATTGTCTTGTTATATTATGGACAGTAAAAGCCTTGAGTCTTTAATATCAAATTGTAATTTCATAATGTCCTATATCACATTGTTTGGGGTTTTAGTTTCTTCCTATGTATGCAATTTTTGCACATTGTATTTTCTAGTATAAATCCAAATGCTCTTCCCCTTTGCATATTAAAAAACTGATGGCACATCTGTTTTCAATGATTGTTGAAAGTTTGTTAACTAAAATTCATGCATACTCTCAATAGAATAGTTGTAGAAATAATATCATTACTTTAGTTACTGACGCTTAAGTTAACCCATTTTGCATGATTGTGACTCTATACTTCATTTTGCAGTGTTAAAGATGTATAGAGTTGAATTTGCTCAATGTAATTGAACCAAATCTAATGGAAATAAAATCAACAGACTTCTAGAGTGTATGTGGTCATGTTTGCTATGTGAGACTTAAGTTTTGCTTGCACTATGCATGAGAACAACTTGACCAACAATGAAAACACACATAGTCAATCTATATTTGTTATAATCCCTAACATTTGAATTTTTTTTATAGCTGTGTTTATTCCACAGTACTAAGATGCATAGAGTCAAATTTACATAATCTAATATATCCAAATACATTAGAAATAGAACCATCCGACTTCTAGATAATTTGTATAGTCAAATTATCTAGATTCAGTTTCTATGGATGAAGATTTGGAGTTTGGATTGACAAGATCATATGACCTGAGAAGAGGAGTTTATGGGAATGAAGAATTTGAAAGAAGACCTATTTTATTTCTTCTCCACCAATTTGATATGATATTTTTCACTGGTGGTTACTATCTACATAGGAATGGGATGGAAAAATGCTTTGCTTTAATTTACTTTTTGGCTCTGCATATTTGGGTTATATTTGTTATGTTTTTATGTACTAAAGAAATTCAAGACACAAAATCTGGTGCTTTATTCTCATTAGAGAGCATTAATAATGCGACAAGTTCTTTAAATTCTACCCTGTCTTAGAATGTACATGCTGCAATTCTTTAAAACCATAAAATTGTGGTCTCGGTGTACTGTATAATGACACAATATATGAAAACTTTCTTGATGTTGTGTTGTCAATTTAGGTGTTGCTTTCTTATTGTTTAGGGGAAAGCATCAGTGATAATAGTTTCATTGAATGCTAGTCAATCTCTTGTATCCTTCCTTCCTCTTGTGTCACTTAGTCATTTTCCAGCTTTTGATAGTTGTTTGGCAAAAAAAGTTAATGATTAGCCCTGTCTAGAACATGCCTACTACACTTTTTCCACTTTCTACATTTCCAAGTAGAGATCACTTATGCTTCTGCCCTATTTTATGAGGTACATGGAAAAGAGGTAGCTTGGCCACACAAAAATTATGTCTATATGTTGAGGCAGAAGATTGGGTAGAGCAGGCAATCACTATTGTCACTTCTCACTTAGTACCTAAACATAGTTCTATGTTGCAGATTTGTTCCATTGTTTTTGTGATTCTCTACTCCCTTTCTATCCTTGAACATCATCATTTGTTTTATCAGACTTGTTAATGATCACTTCACCCTACCTCTACAAAAGTCATCAGATGAAAAGATCAAGACATGATGACCTTATTACTGGGAAGACCACAATCAACTCAAACTACCACATATTGATGATCAATTTGATGACAAACCAGACAAAAGGAAGTACAAAAAGTTGAGATTCACAGAGGTACCAACTCATATTATCAGATTTGATCTTGCAACATTCATAAATCATGGAAAACACAAATTTATATGGTTATGCTTCTAGGCACTGTAAATCTGCATGGCTTTAAAATATCAACCACATTAACTTGGCCTTGCATAAGATATCTACAGTATTATATTTAAGCAAGCATTTATGCAATCTTTTTCTAGTTTTCCAATAAAGTAAAAAAGAACAGAAATATTGATAAGAAAATGAATTCTATCCAATTAAAAATTTGTATTTAATGTTTCTTTTTGCTTTTTTTTTTTTGGTTTTGTAGGGTGGAGATCATAACTGCACAATGAATTCTAGTTCAACAGAAAAAAATGAAATTTTTTCTTGCCATTGCATCAAATGTTATTCAATTGGTAATACATATTTGGAGTGATCATCAAAATTCAAACAATATACAAAAAAATTTAACATAGAATAGATTTCTCTGAAATAAGACAATCATCAAACATGGACTTAGATGATATGGAAACAGTGCTTCATGCAATCACTTCTGAGTTGGAAAGTGACATTGTGGAAACTAATTTATTTGTTTTTGAATGGGAAGGAAGAATTCAGGGTGAGTGGTATATCAAACCACGCTCTTTACATTGGTGGAACCACTACATTTTTCAAGTTAGATGTGATGATGAACGTTTTCACAACATTTTTAGGTTGTCGTATGCATTATTTTAGAATCTTTGTGAAAAATTGAATGATGACCTAAAGCAAGGTGAAATACCATATTCATTTGCTACAACTTTATAGAGCAAGGTCCTCCTAGTTGAGAAATAGGTTGCTATTTCAGTTTTACGATTGTCATATAGAATGACAATGGTTAACATTAGTGAGCTATTTGGTTGTGGAAAGTCAACTATGGTAAGAGCTGTAAATAAGTTCATCAATGTCTTTTATAGTTGATTTTGAGATCATATACGATGGCTTAGTAACCAAATGACACTTGAGTGTGTGAAAGAAGGCTTTCATCTAAAATGAGGATTTCCAAATTGTTATGGAGCTATAGATGTAACTCACATCCAATTTCATCTTCCACCCAACGAGTGTTCCTCTAATTGGTATAATCGTGATCATAATTATAGTATGCCATTACAAGCAATTGTTGACAGTAATATGTATTTCATGGATGTCTTTATAGGATGGCCTGGTTCTGTAAATGATTCTAGACTTCTACAAAATTCATGCTTTTATAAACTATGTGAAGGTGGACAAAGATTAAATGGTCATCTAGTGTCAATTGGGTCAGTAAATATGAGAGATTACATTATTGGTGATGGTGGATATCCATTGTTGTCATGGTTAATTACACCATTTAGTGGAGGTCTAACAACAAACCAAACAAAATTCAATTTTAAGTTGTCATCAACATGCATTGTGGTAGAGCGTGCCTTTGGAAGGCTAAAGAGGATGTGGAAAATTTTACACTAAAAAATGTGGCATCCAAATTTGAAAATGGTTCCAAAAGTCATTGTTTGTTGTTGTATATTGCATAATATGATATTAGACATTGTGTAGGATGAAGATGATACATATGAAGATGATTTTGCTCAGAATGGAACAAACATGGCAAGCAATGAATTAGTTGATCCAGTTGCAACAGTAGCTCGAGAAACATTAATGAATTTTGTCAATGCTGATATGAATAATGTAGACATGTAGAGGCATAAAAACCAAAAGTTTAATTGATTTTGTATGGATGTAATAGATCTCAAGACATGTTTTCAATTTTGAATTACTTTTGTAATTATTTATATTGTTTTTGTTATTTTTTCCTCCTTATATGAATGCTGATATTTCTATGTGGGAGATTTCTATTTGTTAAGATGGTATATGTTGAGCTTTGCTTTGGAAGTATACTACACTCCTATTCATTTCATTTTATTGAATGTGATTTTCTTGGAGGATTGTTAGACTTGGTCATTTAGTGCAATATATCTCCATATGTTTAATAAAATAAATAATTTAAATTCAAGAGCATGTCTTTTTGGTAAAGTTTTTGTTGCAAATTAATGGATAACTATTGGATATAGAGGCATTGTAGGTGTGATTCGTTGTTGATCTAAAACCGCCTGTTTGTATGGTTTTGATATTTTGAAATTAATTCACAAATATGCAGATCTGAATTGATGTTATGCTATAAATAATGTTCCATTTGTGAAAAAGATAAAAAAAATAAATGTAGTTAAATGCTATAAATAATGTTCCATTTGATTCTTTTGTACTTTTGCTATAGCATTTGTTTGAAGCATATGGTTATAAAGAGGCTAAAGAGATCCACTTTGCTTTAAGCCCACAATCATCCTTGAAGGAAGATTTGCAGATCTCATTGCCTGAGATGGATGTTTTTCTCCACCATGTTCATGATGAGCTAGTGTGTAAAGGGAAATCAAATAGACATGTCTATTGCATAAGTATTTGGCATCACCCTTACTGCCCACTGTATTCACTCCCCTTAGTTTTATTTTCATGCTTGACTTCCATGTTACTAACGATTTTCTGGAACTACCTCTACAATGCTATTGCTCTCAGGGTTGCTTTTTTCATTTCCTGTAACTCTCATACCAGAAACAACTTGGAGAACAGATGATCCCAAGGCACATATCTGACCATTTTTTGATGAAGTGACTATCAAAAATGAATATGACTGTCTCTTTCAAGAGTGTCACTTCTTCACATCCATTCATTATCCATTGCTTATTATAGCCTTCCATTGTGTTTGGTATGGATTTTATGATGCTGCATAGGCTTTAGCCATATGTATTCTCATATTGCACTCCCCGTGTCATGGTCATTGAACTATTATTGTGTTTTCATTTCAGTCATTAGGACTCTTGAAACATTTCCTTTTGAAGATGATCATCCTTTCTCATAAGGTACTCACTATCCTCTATACCTTGCTCTCCAAGTCCTGTCAAGCTTGATAACTTTTCCACCTTCAAATTGTGAATTTGCTAACCTTCTCATTTTTACTGCCCTTAACACTAGATTTATCCTCAAACAATGTTGGTAGACATGTTTTGATGGCTGTCATGCAATATAATCCTCTTTCTTCTATTCCATGGTGGTTGTTATAAGAGATTGGCATTCCTAACTGAATTGCAGACACAATGCTGTATGGAAAATTTTGATTATTTTTTGAATAATGAATGATGGTTATGCTCATTAGTTAAAAAAAAAAATTTAAAAAAAGATTCTGAGCTAAAATCTTTAAGTAGAATTGTAGACACAATGCTGTAAAGAAAAATTTGATTTTTTTTTAATAATGAATGATGGCTATGCTCATTAGTTCAAAAAATAAAAATAAAAAATAATTATGAGCTTAAATCTTTAAGCAGAATTGCAACATTAAATCCATGGGACCACTAGCTTCCTCAAATTTCAGAGCTTAAAATTTTAAGCAACAGTGCACCACTAAATTCATGGGACCACCAGCTTTCTTATATTTAGGAGCTTAAATTTTTAAGAAAAATTGCAACTAAATCCATGGGACCATGTACTTTAAAATATTCCTAAAAAAGCTAAGCAACACCCGCTGAGACTTTTAAGGAAGCCCCCCTCCATGGGACTGCACCCTAAGAGACCCACAATTCCTAAAGTAGTGGAGTGGTGGAATTCGACATAGCCTGAAGGTAACAAGTTGTTCAAAGTAGTAAGCAAACCAGGGAAAACTTTAAGAAACCCGCCCTTAGTGAAAGTGTAAAATCCTAGCGAATCTTGTATACTTCCCGATAAAAATATTAATTATAGTGGTGAATTTTTTCATTTTTCATGAAAAAAAATAATGTCCATTGGAAAATATTTTCTAATCACAAGTCTGTGGAAAATCCTAGTGAAATACAATTTTTTTAAAACCACTAAAACCACTAAATTTTTTCCATTGGCGATTAAAATCTCTTTTCAAGCCAATAAAATATTTTGATTAGCAAATTAAACCTATTTTAAAACTAGAAAAAATAATTTTGTTGGCGAGGCGGGTGCATGAAGATGGTTGCACTTTTGTGGCCAAAAAAGTTTTTGGAAAGAGATAACACGCTCACGTTATGTATTTTTAAAAGCAAAAAAAAGAGTTAAAACTATCATTTTCTATTTACTATTTCTCAACTTTGCCCGCGACAAAAAATCCTCACTTTCGCACTCGCGTTCTAAGATGAAGGATTTCTACAAATTTTATCAACAATAATTGAATTTTCTTTGCAAATATGGCACCATGACGACAAAGAGGTGCAGGAGGTAAGTACTATTTGTTTTGAATTTCTTAGTTTGAAATTGATTTTGTTTGTTTTAGGTTAGATATGATTGTTTTTTAAAAAAATTGTAGGAAATCTTGTAAATCCTCAACAAGAAGAGGAGGAAAATCCTCAACAACAAAATCCTCAAGAAAAACCTCAAGAAAATCAACTTCAACAACAAAATCAACCTCCCCCACTAATCACTCAATAACCTCTTAGCACTCAAGAAAATTTGAGGAGTGAAATTGACAACAATAGAAAACAACTTGAGGATCTTATCAGTAGGTTGAGTGATCCAAATGCTTTAACCATAGAAAGAATGCGTCTAGAAAATTCATTGAAAGAGATGTTAAAAAATGTAGATGTAATTACCCAAAAAATATCTGGATGGCAAGATAGGAGGCAAGCAACCAGGGAATATTAGGCAGACAAATTATCATATAAACAAGTAAAATATTTAAAAACTACTAAAGGTGATTTGTGCTCTCTATTC
>VDFB02099956.1:0-15919 GCA_007258455.2 Sequoia sempervirens | reverse complement strand
GTGGACCCACTACAATGACGGTTCAGAGCATCCTAAAAGCATACTCCTTTTGGGCATCCACTTTTTGGGTGGGGACCACCCAAAAATGCATGTTCTTGCATGTTATCCTGGGTTGGATGCCCAAGCTTGCATGTTTTGGGTTTGAGCCATCGAAGCTATCAAAGAGTAATGCAGCAATCGGTATTGACCAATTCTCATTAGCTATGGGTTAGGCACCCATGTGAAGGCCACATGATCATTTAATAATTTTCACCATATTTTTGGGTTGTCCACTAAGGGGGTGTGGGTTTTTTCAAGTGGTTTTACTTGTTTCAAGATACCATAAATGGTATTCTCTCCCATAAATTTCTATATATTAGAGCATTGAGATGGTGTTTCATGAGTTTGTTTACAGGTTGTCAAAGTAATGAAGTGTTTCCGAAATTCAGAAAGGATTGTTGTATTGATGTGCTTCATTGAAGATTAATACAAACATTACATCTCTTTGGGTGTGGAATTTTTTTCCCGCAAGGGTTTCTCCACATATATATCTTGTGTCACTTGTGGTATTGTTGTTTTGTTTTCATGCTTGTAATTGCTAATCACATATTATAATATTGGTAATCTTGAATACATAATTTTAGATTTGCAACCACATATTTAAGTTCATATTACAGCAAGTTTCACCTTGATTTCCAATAGGATCAAGATAAGGGACATGATCCTTGGAGGAATCCATTGTCACGAGGGATACATCCTTAATCTGAGAGGTAAAGTGATCCCCTGAATGATTGTTGTCATGACAGGCCTATCCTTGCACTCAAAGAGTGAATCATTAAGAAAGTGCTAGTGATGATGAGCATCTCAAGGATTAGGATTCCTAGAGTAATTCTTAGAGGGTAATCATACCAAGTACTCATATGATCAAGATCAAGATGGTCCAATTCCTTTGAAAGGAACTGTTCTTGTAACATCATTAGTATTTTTGACTAAAAGCAAAGCTATGATACTAAGTGAAAGGCAACTACTAGTTCCTAGATTAGTCCCATGAGAGAAATAAAAAAAGAAAGATACAAATATAAAAGCTAAACAACAAAGGTAACACATGACACATGATATAACCTAAGGAATCCTTTTGAGAAAAACTCGGCCTCTAATGCACACTCATTGTATTATTTAAATAATAACAAAATAATTATAATAAATTCACAAAGTGCTAGTGATTTATCAAGAGTATAAGGAGATCTTAAGCCAAATTGATTCATGAGGTCAATTCACCCATAATAATGCCTCTATCACATGTACTCTACATCATGTGAATGAATGAGAAACTTCCCAAAAATACATCCATGGTCATGCTATAATGTCACATTAGTGAACAATTAGAGATCATTTGTGGATAAATTTGGCAACATAACCTTACATGTGTCCCTTTTATCTAGGTGAAATCCAATAATATAACATTTCCTTCAACTACATGCTCACACCATACCACCAACACATACATCTAATATAAGGCAAGTCTAAAACTAAAAAAAGGATGGTTTCTAATATCAAGTGCTAAAACCTTGGGAAAATTTGCAACCCAAAATAGCACAAAATCTTGGATGTATCTACCTCTTTTTGAAATAATCTCTTCTATCAATAGAGGGCCTTCTTAATTTTCTAATCCACACCCAAATCCCTTTCTTCATATTCTAAATCCAAAGTAACATCTTTTCACACCTTACAACTATTAAAGTTATATTTATGACTTCCATTATACCAGGTACTACTTACAATATATATGAATATTAGGAATGTAAAGTGTATGAAAATTAATCCTAACACCCTTAAGGGATACTTTTTTGTTGATTATCCCTAGCCTTGAAATCAAGATGATGATCCATAGAGGGATACTTGTCCTGCCAAGTATCCCTATCTTTGGGATCAAGAAGATAATCCTTAGAGGGATACTCATCATGACAAGTATACCTAGGTTAATGACCATGGAGACATCCCTAGAGGGTTTCTCATTACAATGAGCATCTCTAGGCTGAAGGCTATGGAGATGATTTTTGAAGAGATGTTCATCATGATGGGTTTGAGACCATGGAGATGATCCTTAGAGGGATGCTCATCATGATGAGTATCCCTAGGCTTCGGATGAAGAAAATGATACATAGAGCTTGGGTTCTCGTCATGTTGAGTATCCCTAGGCTCAAAACCATGGGAATGATCCCTAGTGGGATTTGGGCTTGGAATAAAAAAAGTGATATCTAGAGGGAAACTTATCTTGATGAGTGTCCTTGGGGTTGTATGAGAGATATCACTATGGAACTATGATGAGGGTAGTCTTAATCTTGAAGAGGATGCCTAGGAGGTGTATCTTTAAAATGAGATTAATGCTTTGTGCATGAGTAAGGATTGACATCATGAGGGTCCCAAAGATCCCTATGAGGTGATGCGATCTTACTCATCATTGTACCTAGATGAAGCCAAAGACCAAATAAACTAAGGGGCTAGGCTCAAAATGTGGGGTTCATCACCCCTTTGTCAGTACTTATGATCCATTGATGGTCATTGGGATGGGAGGACCTTTGTGCTTCCTTGGAAGGTAAGGGATAATCCTTATGCCTAGTGGGAGAGTTTTGGCTTCTATGTGGACCATGTAGAGGTAATCACATGCAAATAAGATTTAACATAAATAGGGGAATGAAGAACATTAATAATTTTTACTAGGAGACCAATAACTATTGTAATGCTGACAACTATGAAGGTGTTCATCGTGCTCAAGCTCTAAAGGCTTGTCCCAAAATCTATTAGGTGATTCCATGAAGGAACATTATGAAGAGTGAATTCCAATGTCCTAATGACATCCACTTGCTCAAATAGTAAGGGGAAGGGGATGTCATATGTCATGGGACATATGTGAACACATAGTCTCATCATATAGTCTTAGATGTCTTTGACATTCAAAGGATAGGTCAATTTCCTCTAAGTTAAAATCGTGATCCTTTTTCATGCTAACAATCGTAATAGTGGATTGATACATAATATGGTCCATGGTCATGATGACAACATGTGTGAATGCACATAAAAGAGATGTTCTACATACAAATAACATTAGAGTCACAAGAAGACCAACACAAAGGAAGGGACTCAAAGTATTCCAAAAGAAGACTCAAATAAACTAGAGCTTATCATAAGCCAAGCATACTTGCCATTAATTTTGTTTCAAATTGTGTACAAATTTCATTCAATAAAAGAAAGCACAAAATAGGAAGAAGAAAACAAAGATTGAATAAATAGATTAATGGCCAAGTAGTGAGTTTGTAGCAAAATATGCAACTTGAATAGAGAATACATTATTAGTTTGCAAGAAAAGATATAACAATAAGTTGATCCACAATATAGTTTGAAACAATCAAACAAGGCTTGGAATTTGTGAACAATGCATCGAACAATAAGAATAGTACTTGACAAAGGAGTTCCCACTAAATATGCCAAAATATAGACAGAAAGTTCCAATTGATTATGGTGATCCCTTTTATTGTGTTTATGCATCGGTTGCTTGCTTAGCTAGACATTCCCCTAGCCGACTCTCTTTAATCCTTCTTGTTGCTATCTCCCCCTCCCCAACTTCCCAATCGCTAGCACACATTGAAACATAAAGGACTTTTCTGCATGAGGAGCGTTGTTTTAATATTCAACAAGGCCGGATCAAAAAGCTTAACTTAAGCAAATCACTTCTCCTCTTCTTCAATTTGATATGCGTTGTGATTATCAGAATTGTGATTGTGATTATTCAAAGTAACCTTGCTGCCCCATGGCTATATGCTTGAAAACTTCTCCCCTGTTTATCCACTGGCAACAAAATGACTTAAAACCAATATGCTTAGTATCCCCAATGGCTAGGTCTAAAAGTGATTTACCCTCATTATATGACTGCTCTACTTATGACTTACCAACCTGAAAGGTGGTAAAAATGATCTGATTGCTGAACTGTAATCCACATTGGGCCAGAGCTTCTGTAACTTTATTTGGGTTAGGTAATCAACAGTGATCCATGCAAAACTCAGAAGTGGAACACTGGGACAGTAACCTGGTTCTGTTAGGTGCTCTAGGGTCTTCTGCACCCATGTCGAATGATAAGTTACGTGGTACCATGCAGATGCTTTGGCTTTGTATTTAGACTGCTCACAAGGCTCCAGATTCTGGCAATTCATTGTTCCTTCAAAAATCAACCGAAATTCTTTTCGCAAAGCTGTGTATGCATGCTGCAATCTCTTCTTGATTTCGTCCTGTCGCCTGCTATTGTATTTGGAGAGGGAAGAAATCTTTCCAGTGACTAGCTCCCCTTCCTTTCTAACATTGAACTGGCCTAACAAAGCCTGAAGTTGTCTGTCATAAGAACATTTGTATTGCCAAGCTTCTTCAACATATTCTTCAAACCCACTGACTTCTAAATCATTGTCATAAGGCAATGTCTCAGAAGCATTTGTAAGGTCAATGCAACATTTTTGCTCATCAAACTCTTCTCCAAACATATCCAGCACTTTGCGATACAGTGTACCTAGAATCTTCTCAGACCTATAAGAAACTGAATCCTCTTTGTCCATAAAATCTGGATATTGCCTGGGTCTCAGATGTTGTGGCATCACTGGTGCCTTCCCTGTTTTGGGAAAGTCTACAGCCTCGGCTGCCAACTTTGCAAGTTTAAGACAGTCCTCGTCAAGTGCACCACGATCACTTAGATCTGCCCGGACAACATGTGCATTACAAATAACTCCCACACTATCATTGACCATATGTTGCACAAAAAATTCAATTACATCCTGCAAAATGTCCAAGTGTTAATGAATGATTTAAGCGTAACACAATATAAACCTAAGGAATTTTCATTTTCTAACTTTCAATCTTATGATAATCTTATTTAAATAAAAGTAAAACACCATCCAATGTACGAGTATATGAAAGCAACGAAAGACCATTCTGCCAAAACTGTCAAACAAAAGTCAATTATTTTCTGTAAAAAGCCAAAGTTTTATTGGATGCTTAAACCATAAGCATATTCTCTTTCACCCAATCCAATATATAAATAGAAAACTACCTAAACCCAGATGAGGACATCTTAAAAAGAAAATACAGACTGTTCTGCCAGGAACCCTGGCTAGCAGATTAAGAGGTGTACCATAGTGAATCATTGTCAGCTCCCACTGTACAGAGGTAACTGAAAAAAGCAATCTCCAAAAGCTAAAGTTCCTAGATAAAAAGATTGGTCACCAAAGAGTACTGTAGAAGTAGAGAAATTATCTAACTAGAATCAATATTCAGATTTTAAACTGAGAGCTTTGAAATGGCATGGTAGAAAAGATATATTGTCAAATTTGCCCCTCCTGCAGCCTGGATCCGGGTCTGGTACACGCTGAGTCCCCTGTGGGTATGGCCAAGGGCCTGCAAAACAGACTGATTAGTCCAGGTTCACTCTGCAGAAGACCTTAGTAAACTCAGGTGCACTTTGCAGTACCCTTGGAAGCTGGGAAGAACCCGATACATTTTTCAATTCTATTTTATTTTCTTTTTGGACCTTCTAGGCTGATTCATCAACCTAAAAAATGTACCTTAACCTTAAAATTGACCTCTAATGATTTTGAAATAGGAAAATAAACTCATTGTACCTTAATTTGGAAGCAAGAGACACAAATCAAATACGTTTACTGAACTTTCCTTTTTACTTGTCAACGCACAAATAGTGCTAAAGATTGATCATTGAAGGTTCCAACGTGGTTAGATTGTCTTTCCTATGTTGAAGAGCTCATATTTTTACCAAGGAGATGGTGGAAGTAGATTCTTGGTTTGGAGGTGTTTTTTTTTCTCTTCTACCAAAACACTTTCTTAGTTTTGTTTTTCATTCTTCTTATCTCTTAGGGAGTGGAGATTCCAAAATTTGAAAAGTACAGTGGTCGTAGGGATCTGTAGACACACGTCTCATCCTTTAACTCCATGTGTACGAATTTCTTCCACCATGATGCACTCTTGGAAAACCTATTCTCGGATTCTCTTAAGGACGTCGCTTTGGAATGGTACTGCTCCCTGCCTGATAATTCCATTTTCTCTTTCAATCAGCTTGTAAACCAGTTCCTCCGTCAATTCCAGGACAACATCAGGCCAAAAGATGTAACAACCTTCCCAGACTACAGTTTAAAATTTTCAACTGACAACTAACTTTCAGCTGAACTGCAACTAACTTGTTTTCGAAACTAGGGTTTCCAAATTGATCCAACTAACTCAAACATGCAATTATCTTTTTAATTTTCAGTTTCAGCTCACATGAATCGTTCAACAGTTTTCCGCCAACTGTTCATGGCAGATCAATAACTAAATAACTGCCAAACTAGGGTTTCATTTGCAGCTAGACGAAAAAGAGAATTCAATTCAGATGTCGTTACATTATACACTTCATCAACTAACTTTTAATTTCATTTTCAGCTGAAAAGAAACTATTAACTATAAACATCTAACAGGAAATTGCAGAAGAATAATAATTACTTTTCTTTGCTTCCAGAAGATAACGAATAATTACTACAGCTATGAAACAATATAATAGCTGAATAAATTCAAGTAACTATCTCACTAAGTATCTGAGAATCTTACAATGTTCATTAACATAAAGAATAGCATTCATGGCATAGATGAAATAGAAATTCAATTACCATTGCATGTACCTGGATTTACGAGAGAGGAAGAAATCCATTTGACATCATCTCCATACTATCATACTTGGAAATCTTTATCGAGGGAAAGAGAATTATCATCAGGGGCTTTACCGCCCATCCAAGACCTACTGGTCTCCGAGTTTCTTCAACTGAAGAACCCGCCCTTCACGAGGGTAATCAACATGGATCAATTTATCATCATGCCTCTGAGCCTGGTGTCAAGGACCTATACCTCCTGATCGACCTAACTAAGGGTACCTCCCAACTAGAAAGGCCTCTCTGATCAGTGGTATATCCGGTACTTGATAGCTGACAGATGTTGAATCTAGCATCGTACCTTGGCCAAGGATTTTAATATTACTAGCACTCCTGTGCTGAATGTCGATGTCTCTGGCACTACTGTGCCGACATCTCTGGCACTCCTGTGCCGTCAGCACTCTCACCTTTGCTCGACATGATAATACTTAGATTAAAGTCTAATTTTACATTAGCAAGTTTGTTTATCAATTCCTTTTAGTTCGAGGTTATATCTTAACCATAGGATTAATATTACCAGAACTTGGTTTGAAATTATATCTTGTTTCAAGATTTATATTATTCTAACATGGTCCCCAAAAGCCTTTCATCATATTTAAAGGTAAGTTGATTCCTTGTTGTTCATACACAGAGATATACTCAACTCTTAACTTAACCCTTCTAAGTAATAATACACTGCTACTCTCAAGTTAATGAGGAGAGATTAAGGAGTCTTATTCCTTCATTTATATTAATTCATATTTCCAAAATTCATCTTGCTTAGAGCTTAAGCATAATCTTTCTCATAACACGGAAGATCACCTTGACTATTCTCTGCTCAAATTATTCGCAGTACAAGGTCTAATTCACATTGACAGGTTTGATTAATTTTTCCTCTAGTTCAGGGTTATGTCTAAACCCTAAAGTTTATGCAAGAGAAAAGAGTGATTGATACAACAATGGGAATTTCAAGACTCTCATTATAAATATTCCCAAGCAGTCTCAATTGAACAAAGGTATGCACATGTTCAACTTCTAATTCAGGGAAAAGGAATTTGGCTTATCTATACCTATTAAGATCTTTGGAAAAAATTACCAAATGATTCAACAGAACCCAGATACAGATTTAATTCAGCATATGGCCTTATAATTCAGACAGGAATGATCTTGTTGAAAATTCTACTAATGACCAAGTTCAGTGTTAAGAAGAAAGAATATAGAATCTTATCTCAGATAAATCGAGAACAGAGATGAGGAGGCTAGAAGGGTTCGGCCAGAATCTCCCACAAGAATACATAAGCATAAATCTTCTTTCAACAAGGATGAACACTTTAACTATTCTCTATGCTAGTTGTTCTCAGTTTGATTTAACTCTTCCATAGTCAACAGTAATGACATGTTTTGCTCAGATTTGAAATCTATGAAGATTGCATAAGCTATAGATATTAAGAAAAGATATTGGAAATCATTCCACTCGAAAGACTAAGAACATTTATAAGTAAAGGAAGTGATAGAGCCTTGGCTCGGGTTTCAGAATATAATAGAGCTAGTACTAAATTGAAAGTAGCTCTACCATAATGGATATCAGAAAATGGATCACAATACTTGCCTGACAATTCGACTGAGAATTAAATATTGATATCATTCATTTGGTGAGATATTTGTTACTCGCCTGTTTGTGAGTGGAGAGTTCGAGACTGGAGAGATTATCTCTTTTCGCAACTACCCCGACTTCCAAACACGCCAATACTCCCAGCTGTGAACAAGAATAAGGGTGGATTGAACTTCTATTATTTTGTCTTGAGAATTCGCCAACAGTTAGGCAAAGACGAAGCACAGAGAAAACTTGGGTTACCTCTGAATGAATGGAAAGGATTGTTTCAAACTTCCGAATGAAGTTGATTTAGGAGAAGGTATTATGTGATGAAAGAACTGAATGGTTAGCCCTCAGAAAAAAAAATGTAATATCCTCAAAACAAGACTCCCCTAACAAAGAGCTCCTCCCACCCGCAAAACCAAAGCACCACGAATTCCTCCCGTCTCCTTGCCTTCCACCTTGGTCGTTTCATCATGATGGAATGGTGGAGGTAAGACTTCCGCTTCAAAACCAACGACGACTCTATTACAAATTCCTTTCCTTTTGCTTAAGACCTTGCTAATGTTAAATATATTCATATCCATGGGCATCAAAAATTATGGTTAATATTTTCTTCATTATTCCACCATCGGCTTTAAGCATTGCTATATCTTTATTTATTTATTTAGAGCGATGGCTTTATTATGGTAATTTTAATATTTTATATCCATTGATATCTCCTAAGATGTATTCCATGAGTTATCTTCTTTTCAAATTCAAGAGGAGATTATTAATTATTAATAAATATTTTAAATGGACTTTGTTTAAGTAGGTTTATTTTAATTTACTTATGACCAAGGTATGACTTTGATACACTGTCTTATGTTGACACAAGGTTGATGATAAAATTGATCCATTGTTAACCGTGTCCTCTCCCTGATGATATTTTCCCCTTTCTCTTGTGGCATCAAAAGTCCTGCATCCACTAACGAGGATTATTGTTAGATCATTCTCAACGTTTATAAATATATTTCTATATATATATAAATATAATCTCATTATCACATTCAACTTCTCATGAACAATAATTCACTGGCAAAATTAAAAGTTCGTTAACATTATAGTTATGATAAAAGATCAACTATTCATTCCCAATGTCATAATCACATGAAAGCAGTTATTTGCACCTAACATTGCATTTGAAATACATAACCAAACATAGTCTCAATGTAAGGGATGTGACAAAAGATCGTGATTTGTTGATCTCATCCAATGTAAGCAGGGACCTCGCGAGAAGGTAATCGATTTTATGAAGGCTCGACATACCAGCCCGCTCTCTCTCATGTTTCCTATCCTTTACCCTCGATTCCGATGTACATAGATATTTATCGGAAACTTGCAACCAACACTGCAATATAAATTTCTTTTAATGAAATATCCACCTTTTATACATCTGTGTGCCGCCTTGTGAGAGTACCAGCAAACGGTTGCCCAGTACGGGGATTCATTCTCGGACTCCCATCAAAATGGCCGAACAACTGTGTCAGTCTTGGCGAATCTAGAAAGAACAAGGCTGTGACAAACATGGTTTCTATTTCCACAGCTAA
The DNA here is from genome assembly GCA_007258455.2 of Sequoia sempervirens. NCBI lineage: Eukaryota > Viridiplantae > Streptophyta > Pinopsida > Cupressales > Cupressaceae > Sequoia > Sequoia sempervirens. Next base: position 6,044 of record VDFB02099956.1, on the reverse strand, counting down.
ATATGCTACAAAACAAAATAGAATATTTACTAAATTATCAAAATATTATAATAATGTCCTACAAAAACTTTTGAAAGATAAAATAATAACTTTGTCAAAGATTAGACCATTGTCTAAGTTGTATCCTCAATGGTACGATGCACAGAAGTTCTACCAATACCACCGTTTCTTCGGACATGACACCAAGAGATGTGTTCACCTACATGTGATTCAAGACCGCATCAATGACAGGACTATCCAGCTTGATGGTAGGAAACAGAACTCAAACAAATCTATAGCAAAGCCAAATAGCCAGCTACAAATCTACACAGATCCATTCCTGTCGCACTCTGCTTATTTGGTCACTCTGTCTTTTTCATCTTCTAATTTCACCCCATCTGAGTGTGTGAATGTAGTCTCATTCACCCATATTCCTCCTTCAGAGCATGTGAATGCTACTCCTAACATTACATTTACTTCACATGATCTACCTCTAAACAAGGAGCTCTCTTCGTTAAACGTTCCCACTCGTATCAATGGTAACGTCGTAACAGGTGTTATGGTTAATCCATCGAGCCACGTGAATGTCATTACAAAGTAGACCCTTTTTATAAATAACTTATATAAGGAGAAATGTGATGAATCGTAGGCTACCATCCGCACACACGATGGGTTTTCTATTGCACCTATTGGTGTTATTTCTTTGTCGGTCCTAGTAGAACCTAAGGCTTTGGAAGTCTCGTTTGTTGTGATCCCTGAGTCTAACTTGTTCAAGGCGAGGCTAGGCATTCCATTGCTAGCCTCCATGAATGCAATTGCTTCGGTAGTCCACAAATGTCTAAAGTTTCCCCACGAGGGTGTGATGCATATCGTCCAGGATACTGGATATAAACCATTGGTATCACGTGGGGGCTTCTCCCTTGACCGCTTTTGACCTACCCTAGTCGGACTCCTTCCTCCCAAGGGAGATCTTTTATATAGAGCTTATTTTTGATACAAGACTAGGGCTCGACGTCGAAGGGTGGTCTTCATCTATTTCCTTATGTTGTTTCTTTGAAGGCCTCCCTGCATACACATCAACAAGCTTCATCTTCTACCCCTCCAAAGGGGAAGGATAAGTTTTCTCTTGCCCCAGGGATTTCTCCTTCCCCCTCTTCTTCCGTGTTGTCTTCTTCTGTACCTCCTTCCTAGCCTTTGGTGGCATCTTTTGTTCCCCCTACTATGCCAGGAATAGGAAAAGGAAAAGTGCCCATGTTGTGAAAATTAAAGCCGCAAGTCTTTCAGCTTCTTGTTTTGCCCACGATGCCCCAACTCACCCTTTATGGCAAGGGGAAGCATTCCCATGGGGTTATTCCTGCATTTCGGCATCTGCCTATTCCTCCACCTACCTCTAGGGTAGGGAAAGGAAAGAGGCTCATTGCCAAGACGTCTGTATTTGTTTTTGCTTTTGTGCCTCCTCTTCCTACTCCTCATCATGAGTCTTCCCTTCTGCTAACGATGGTTGTTGAGGATGCTCCAGACTATGGTAGAGCAAGAGCCCCAGACCTCTTCTCAGGCTACATCTTCTAGTGCCCACACCTGACATAACCATCTCGAGTGCGAGTGTAAGCACTAGCTAAAGGCTCTGGCTAAGGAGCACGCTACCTTGTAGAAGAACAGGGAGGTGCCTATTGTTTTTGTCTCTTGTCCTATTTAGTTCCGTCTGATTCTTTCTTTTCTTCTACCTCAATTCCCATTGCCTCAAACCTTCTTCCAGCTTCATCAGCGGATCCTGATGAACCCCAACCCAAAAGGGTGCAAGTTTTCATCGCTCCCTCGGTGGAGCCTCCCCTTCTTACTTCTCTTCCTGATATTCCTCCTTTATTGGAGACCGTAAATATGCCTTTCACAAAGGTGGTGTCCTCTAAGGCTTCGTCTCCTTCTGGTTTCACTCCATCTATGGGGATTCCACATCCTCCATTGAAGCAAAAACTAGAGGATGACCTTGCTTCGAGCGATGGTCACAAGAAATTTTCATCTTCTCTTGAGTCTTGTTCTGCTCTAGCCTGCGTTGTCCTTGTAATGGAGGCGACCTCCACATCCACGAAGTTTGTCACTACCGCTCTTCCTGAGGTTGGCAGTGACTCTTGGGTGTCTTATCCTCCTCCTGCTTAGTTGACACATGTCACTCCTGAAAAATTGCATGTTCAATTCATTAGAGGACATTCTGACTCTGTCCTTGATCTTCGCTAGATCAATGACTTTAGTCTCACAAGATCTCGGTGACGAAGACCTTGAGTGGCCTTCTTCCTTAGCCCTTGTTGTAAGTGAGTCGGTTGGTGTTGCTTTAGCTATCCCTCCCCTCTAGACTCATCCTCCCTCCCTTTACAATGATCTAGATTGGGAGCAAGACGACCTACTAGTGGATACGGATTAGAGCGGCACCTTCTTTTACATCTTTAGATTAGTTTTGTGTGATTGTTTGTGCTCCCCCGTACTTGTCTATATATGTTTGTGCTCTCACCTAGAGGACCCTTGCTACCCTTGTAGGTGTTTGGATACAAGAGAGAAACTCTGTCGTAAACTTCTTCTATTTGTCTCATCATTCCTCTATGTGTTGTAAATATTGGATTTTCACATCGGGAATGATGCAAAGCGTGGAGGCATTTAGGCCTCTTCCATGTTGACCCAATTTTTTATTTTTACTTTGTCTTCATGTGCTCTTCTTCCCATTTGGATACATTTGGGGGGTGATGACAGTTCATATATATATTATATTATACTTATCTATCTATATCTATGAACAATTTTGATCCTAAATAATTAGATACCCCTGTGCTCTCGATTTCTTTGTCTCTGCTTTTATGTTTCATGATGTTGTGGTTTCTATGTGTTGTCCCTCACGTGAAAACATTCCACAAATATATTTTGCCATGCACCTCATGCCACATTATCTCATCTTTCTCTTCTCCTTAGAATGACATGTGCTCCTTTGTGTAGTACACATCATTCTAAGGGGGGCTATCATATATGCTTTATTTTCAAAAATTTCAAAATTTCAAAAGGATTCCTTGATGTCTTATGTCTCATCGTCTAGCTTGGGGGCAACCTAACTAGACCTGTCTTGTCTTTCTTGTGACTATCTTGCAATGCATTTTGCAACAGCCATAGGCCTATATGCTTGCCATATGGACTCTAGCCATGCTACCCATAACTATTAGAAACCTCTTTATTTGATCAAGTTGTCTTGTCTTGTCTATAAATTTTTTTATCATGTCTATTTACTTTTCGCTTTTTTGCCTAACATGTTTGTCTACAGCTAACATGTTTGTGGTGAGATTGCAACTAGCTTTGCAAGATCAAAGACCTGTGTCCTCTTGCTATTCTGGTGGAGTCTTTTTCACATCAAGTATACTGAATCGAAGGTTTGCTTCCCCTCTGTCTTCGATATATTCTCTTCAATCTCATTCTACTTTATCTCACACATGCTTAGATACATATGCTCGCTAAAGTGGGGGTAAAATATTATGGCGTAAAATTGCACCCTTATGCAATTTCCCACAACATCACCTTTTACTTTATCTAAAACCTGCCTTTCAAGCCTCATTTTCGTCCCTACCTTGTTGTTTTTTGTTAATGGGGGGATTTTTGTCTTGGACGTTTTCACATAGTGTGAACGTCCTAACAAGATTCTTGATCCTGTGGTTGTTGGAATGTTACACTGTTGCCTACCCACGAAATGTAACACCTCTATAATCACAACCGCGCCCGAGAATGGCTCTTTGACATGTAATTTGACCATTTCTTCCCCTCCTTTCCTCATTCTCATTCATTCTTGCTATTCCACTTCATTTTTGCAACTCCACTCTATCATTCTCACTTCTTAGCACTTTCATTCTCTCCTTCTCACCATTCTACATCTCTTCTTGTCAGTCTCAATCTCTCTACAATACACTCTTGCATGATCGCCTCACATCTTTGAAGTGTCACTCTTCCTCTCAACTTCACCAAGCTCGTTGGAGGGAGGGTAACCTTTATTTCATAGCATTATCATTCTTATTGTTACAATACTTGTTGTCTTTGCATACTCTATGTCTTGTCTTATCACTTTCTTTATCACTATTTCTATATCATTGTCTATCTAGTTGTTCATGGATGTGGAAACACCAGAGCGGGGGTTTGACTAAGGTAAACCCCGAAAAGCAGCCCCAACATTTTCTCATTTTCATGTGTGCAAATTTTTTCCATGAGGAGCTTGCAAGAGGCTGGACCTATCGCTAGTTGAATATCTTTTCCTCCCACTCGTCATTTTGCTTAGTAGTTAGTTTATTCGTCTTTCAAGTATTCTTCTTGTGCTTCTTTACATTTCACGCATTTTCAGCATTCTGCCTAGTTAGGTAAAATCATTAGACTTTAGTATTCATGTTGTTAGTAGGTCCCGAGTGTTTTTGGCAACAAACTCTACCTTTATCTGTACAAGACACCAGCATGCCACAGAGACGTCAGTGTGTCGTGTTGTCATCCTTGGTTCGCGCTCTCATCCTTTGGTCGAGAGCCTATCAGTCTATTCCTAAGACCTTTGAGGTCTGTTTGCTTGAATTTTGAAGTCCTATGTCATAAAATAACCAAAAAACCCAAAACATAGTTTAGTCTTTCCTTTATTTGTGACCTCGTCACTTGAGCTTTTTTGTCATTGAGGTAACCTAGAGCCATCCGCTCCCTGTAGACTCTTACCTATCCTAAAGACTCAGTAGTAGTGGATACTCTCTATTACACATATAACACAAGCACCAAAGTCATGCTAACTCCACGTGCTACAAGAAAATAGAAAAAACCAGAAGTTACACTAAAGAAGCATAACCTCAAGTGGAACAAAGAACTTGATCTTTAACAATCTTATTCAAGTAACAAAAGGTTAATTTCCTTTGTTTCTTCTAGATTCAATTTTATATTTGCACTCTGCTACAACTCTAAGTTTCTTCCACACATGATGGTATCATTGGTTCAAAAGCCACACATCATATGACAACATCTAAATCTCATTTCTCTACTATCAATCATTATAACATTGACAAGTATCATTCTTAGACATTTTAGGGATAGACAATGTTGAAATAAATAATGAATAGTTTCAAAAGGTTTTCTATGTATGTTCACTGTTAAAAAAAATCCATTGATTAAATAATACATTAAGTAGAGGAAAAAACAAATAATTTTTTGTCAAATGGAATTGTAAATGAATATTCCAAAGACGAATTGGTCATCACTGCAAGAAAATTTTATGATTTGTACCAATGATACAAATTTTAAAAACTTTGAGCCTTCATCACTTTCTTTGGTCAAATTTGATTGGGCTTACAAGCTCAACACCTTTGTTCACATTGTATGATTTTTGGTAGATTTTCTGTAGTATTCTTTTTGCATACATTTTATTTCATATATTGTTATTATATATGTTGTATCTCAAGCAAATTGTATCCAACATAAAAACTAAAAAATTCAGCAACTTATAGTTTGATGTCTTACTTTTATATCCTTTCTAAAGATGTGAATCTCCAAAACAAGTCACGATTAGGTGCATACTTCCAAGTGAGGTACATTAAGCTTAAGTTTAAAATTTGATGGAGATACCAAAAGCAATCCTAGATTCACTTGGGAGGTATATTTAGAGATCATTATTTTTTGGCTGTACTCATTCATCCAGAGGTGATTTGTAATATTAAATAGGATATTACATGTACAACTCATCACAAATAAATTATAAATATAAATTTCTAACGTAACATGTCAATATGCTTGGAAAACTATGGGTGAAATCATGGAACTGTGTCTCACTTTTGGCAAGAGGAATTTTTTTGAGTGGTCGGGTTGTATTCACTTGAACACCTTCGAGTGAAGTAAAATCTTCACTCAAAGGACCTTCGAGTGAAGGTATGCAACTAAACACCTTCACTTGAAGGTGTTGAAGGTGTTTTTCATTAAATAATTTTTTTTATGCTATAAAATGGCTTTTTTGCATGGTAACCTTCGCTTGAAGGTCCCTTAGAGCGAAGGTAACAGCTTTGAATGAAGGGGTTAAGTATGAT
>VDFB02099954.1:0-30523 GCA_007258455.2 Sequoia sempervirens | reverse complement strand
AGAAAGAGTAGAGATAGGAGAGCAGATTCAGGTCTTAACCCTCCAAAAAAGTAGAGTAGGAGTGATATTCCACTTGTGGCTTATGAGTCCTAGTACAAAATATTTTCCAGATTTTAGTGAATCCAGATCAACTACTGTGAGATTCCAATTTTGGCATAGAAACCCTAGTCTGAGACTAAATCGCCCAGACTGGGATATGAGTCCTAGTGGGCATTAAACTACAATATTTTAGGGTTTTGAAGCTTGTTCTAACCTCATCCCTCTCCCAGGTGCACCTTTGTAATTTCGCAGTCTTTTATTCTACATTTCAGTTTCATTTCCTAGGTCATTTAGTTAGGTTTTGCATAGTACTTTGCATGTTACATTCATTTCTTTTCTTTCCAAGCCCTAGCTTGGTGGTGAACCCTCCTTTAATCTTTAATCACACCTTAGGATACCTTATTGCAAGATCTCTTTCCTTCACTTCATCCTTGGATTGATATCTCTAAGGTTTCCTTGAATGAAACAATAGTGAAGTAGGAACCCTATCTCCTAAAAGGTGGGGCACCCTATTTCTATTGTTACAAAATGAATGGTTAGTTTTAGTTAGCTATCCTTTTTCTTTTATTAATGTATTAAATTTTATTATTATTTTAAAATGAGAAGATCATTACACTTGATTTTATTCACATCTCAATGTTGTATACATCATTCCTAGTTGATAATATGAAGAGAAATTGAACAACATATTTTTTATTAGCAAGAAAAACAAGTTTTGAAGGGACCTGAAACCCTTTACAACAAAATCTTTCTCAAATAAAGAAAAACACAACCACCTAGCAGCCAAACAAATTTATAGTACCTTCAATAGTTCTTTTACATCACAATCATACTATAACATGCATAAATAGATTTTGCAAACTCTTTTAAGAGCTTAGTTGTTGTTTCATCAAAAGTAATAGTCAAGGTACTAATTTTGTGGTATTATATCTTTGCTTGTAGAAGGTACTTGTAATTGAAATATTTAAACATAGATTTAGTTTTTATGCAATACATGTTCCATCTTCATTTTAAAGGAACTTTTTTACATTAATTTTTATACATGTTCCATCTTCTTTAATGGAAAATGTGTGTTTTGTGTGTATAATTATGTTGTGTTATGTGGAAGTATTTTGATGTAATGAATTAGCTTTGATGTTGATAATAGAAGTTTGTAGTACTAATGTGTTATGTTTCCACCCTAGTTTGTGACTTCCAAGAGTAAGTCAAGTTTTAGGGGGGGAGGATGTAGAGCCCCTCCATTCTCACTATGGATGTGCAGGTAGTTTGGCTCTGGAACTTGGAGGTGAAGGTAAAATAATAGGAATTTTTAAAGGTATGTGCTTAATCAAGTTGATGTATATTACAAATTTATGGAATATGTGTGAAGGTTAGGATAGGAATAATCCTATCATGAGCATTATGTGGCTATCCGATCATGACTATTATGTGATTATTCTTATCTTGATTGTTATGTTTTACAACTAATTGTTATGAGCTGATGTGGTTACTTGGTGATGTTCTCGTTGATGTGTTTGGGTGAAAGGGACAGTGTCGCATTGCTCACTTGTGAGTACCCTGTGACGTTGTGATTCCCTTTCACGGTGTGTCTGCCTAGATAGGGATATGTACATGTGCAACCATTTGGTGTGCTATAGGTTGCAAGTACTAGGCATTGACTCCACCTGAATTGGCAGGTTTGAGCGTGCCTTGAAACCCAATGGATAAGTTGATCAAAGATAACATTTGGTCCCCTACCCTAACCATCATCCTCGAAGAGGATGAGTATTTAGTTTGATACCTTGTTAGTTTTGTCAGTTGGTCAATTGGCGTTGTTTGAATTTTTTCTTTTGACCCTAGTCGGTGGTCAGGTAACTATTTTGGAATTTGGTTTATTTGATTTGAATTGTTAGATTAAATGTGTTTGATTAATTTTATGCATTAAAATAAATTGTTAAATACCTTTTTTAAATAAATATAAATATAAATAAATAATTATAGTTTATAATAAAATGAATTTGTAATGTAATATTAAAAGAAAATAAAATAAATAAATAACAATACAATAAAATAAATTAAAATGTAATGTTATAATTAATAAGTAACAATAAATTGGTAAATAAATAAGATATTATTAAGTCGGGCATTTAATTAATTTTATGATGTGTGGTAAATGATTTACCTGTTTGTGTGAAATCGGGTGTTAATTTCATTGCCCAGTAAATATATTTCATAGTTACTAAAGTTTAGATTTTAAAATGAATAATTTATAATTGCTTAAACTATTAACTTAATAAATTAAAAGTAACGATAATTCGTTGGTGAGTTGGTTTTGGTTTCTCGTACTTTATTCGCCTCTGAAAATATTTTTGTGGGAAGAAAATTGCCTATGAAAATGATTACTCAATGGTGGATATTGGGGAAGGGTCTGAAAAATTTGATTCTAATTATTGATTTTGCTTAGAAATTTGGCGGGGCTTAACAGTTGTAAAATGTTCAAAAATAATTTCAAGCATCATTTTATCTTTGGTGTAACAAGATCCAATATGAAACATGTTAACAATGAGGCAACATTACTTTCATCTATATCCAACCAATGTCTCAAATTTTCTACTTCAATTGTGTCAAGTTGTATAGTTAATATAGTTGCAACACTAGTGCTAGTGATTTTTCTATTGTAATTAGCTATAAGTTTATTTTAATTGTAACCAAAATCATTTATTTTATTTTATGGATGTGCCTAAGTTTTCCTCCTTCCCTTTGACACATAGCTCCCCATACATGTTAACATCAATAGTGAAGATTGTCTTGTTTTGCAATCTCATGCTTCTTCATATGGCTTTAATTTCATTTCTTTGTCTTATTGTTGAGTTTTTAGTGATGAACAATTCCAATAATATCAAGAAGACTATTAGTGTTCATGTTTCCAATATGAACTAAAGTTCAGATTAAGGGATTGTTCTTACACTACTTCAAAACTGAGTCCTAATCTAAAGAAATATCCATATCATTCAACTTGTTTGTTGAACTTATTTTCTTCTCTAACAATGCCTCAAGAAATTGTGTACATAATTCCAAATTTAAGCTAAACATCTATCCACTAGAATTTTGTATTGAATTGATGCATTTTTCTTTTTGCAATCACACAAAAAACTGTCATCAGTCTTCCCTAATAAAGGTTGAAAATTTTAATAGGAGTAATACCTACAGGCACCTCTAGTTTACTTTCAAATGCATGTATTCCAAACATCAAACTTTAATGAGACGTAGGATGATTTTTTACTTATAGTTCCATATATCATTTTTTTCATAAAAAGTACAATGACCAATCAACTAGTGAATTTTACAAGTAACCTCTAGCTCAAGGATTATAATTTACCTATAAAAGAAGATGAAATTAATAGTGACAATGAGTCTTGTACAAAGGTTAGTAGAATTGAATTTTTTTTTTTTAAAACGCACATTATTATCATGCCTTGAATATCTTGTGTTATGATAAAAATAGTATTTTAAGCACAATATAGACCCTTTTTTAGCATGTGCAAAGATAAATGACCATTGAATTTTCTTGGTAGCATAGTGATTTGTATATATAAACCATCGTAAAATAGTGAATTTGTATCTTTCATTTGCATGATCACCAATTCCAATATTTTTAAATGATATGATTTAAAGATAGATAAATAATGGCATCTTTGCTATTGATCTTTTGAATTACATTTTCAATCAATTTTGGTTCTAGTTGTACAAACTAAATAAAGAGAATGATAAGGTAAACATCTTATTTTAATCTACGGAAAATGCAATTACACATAGTAAATGAATAGAACAATAAGTTAAATATCAATCACACTAAGGTGAAAGAACATAAATAGGTAAACATCTTATTGAACAATCAACAATTAAATTAGTTAAACATATTAAATGAATATGACAATAAAATAAAGATCTAGAAACATAAAAATACAAATAAATAAGTAGTAAGTAATTCTATCATTACAATATCACATAAGTTTTATTTAAAAGATATGCATACTTTATTCTTTCAAATTTTAACTTATTATTTTCAAATAATAAATCATCCTATTATTACTAGATTAAAATTATGTTCAAAATGTGGATGGCAAATTAGAAAGTACCAATTTCCAATAGAAGAAGAGAATTAAAAAATGTATTGAAAAGTTGGATGTTAACTATTACTTTCTCATGAAATAGGACTCAAAATTATATTCAAAATTGATTAAGTAGATGGTAAATAATATTATCTGATAGGAGAGGAGTCAAAGTTATTGCAGAAAATGGGTAGAAACTTCCAATTTATGATATTTTCTTGTCTATTGGATGGACTTGAGACATCAAAGTAGAATTTGTTAATACCATAATATTAAAAATATAAGACTATTAGGTTTTTTAATTTCATCTCTATATGCTTGTTCACAAAAGAATGAGGTGGATATTCTAGGAGATGATGAATAATTTAGTCATGGGTAGTGTGGTTTTAGTATTAATTATGATTTGGAAGATGTTAAGTAAATTTCTCGACCATGTTTTGTATTTAATTATCAATTGGAAATTTGTAATTATCTTTTAGTTGTCATGAAAGTTGTTAAATGTAACTAATATGACAACTTTTAAAGTATTTTTTAGTTGTCAAATTAGAAAAGAATGTGAAAAAGGGGAAGTTAAATGTAATCTTGGAGAAGATAAGGAAGTTTTTTTAGTTTGTATGAGCTAACGCAGTCGAGACTGGAGGACCTTATTAGGTTGTCACAATCTCACAACCAACTTTCTCTCTCACACACACACATATTGAAACACACTGGTTTTCACAACATGAGAGACCAACACTTTTCTTTATTACTGAGAACACATTACATCATTCAAGCCATCAATGGATAATTACAAAATGTTTGCTGACATGCAGATCAAAACCACAACTATATTTCTTCTTCTCACATGCTCTAGCCTACACTCTCTGGCTTGCTTACTTTGGATCACAGTTCTAGCACCCTTCTTTGGCACCCTTATTCTTCCTTCAGGCTTCTCCGCCATTGCCTCTCCTTTCTACTAGCTATTCCACTACCTCTACTCCTGCACCCCACTCTCATGATGGGTATATATATATATATCTTCTCTCTATCGTCACCAACAAGCTTTCTCCTTTACATCGGCCTTGTCATTCTTCACTCCTATGGCGTAGCATCACCATGTAGTTGCCTCGCTATCAGGAGCTTCATCCAGTCGTCCAATCAACATCTAAGATTTCAAAGTGGTTACATCATAGTTAGCAGCTCTACCGAGTTTTCCAATGAACATGTATTCCACAACACTGATGTGGAATACGCCTAATATCATATTGCCATTTGTCATGATTGAATTTTTCTACCACCATGTTGACCATCCTCGTTCATCTCCTCCATTAGAACTTCACCAAGACTCTAAAAAATCTCCCACTGATCTACATATGTCACACCGACTTCGCCACCACTATCCAACCTATCTTGATCATCCACCACTTCTCAGAATGTCAAACAAACATTTCCCAATCTCTTGTCGACTATGCATTGTCTCATCGATTTTTCCACACACTACATCGTCTTCATCCTACCAGTTCCTACCATGTGTCATCTTTTCATTTGCCTTCCATATGCTTCATCATTCTTACCCTTCCGAGACCCACAATCGACATCACATGCTCCTATCGCTTGGTTTGAGAGACTTTCTCCAAAGTCCTAGCGACACTACCCTATCTTGCTGATACATCTCCATCATGTCATGCCCGCCATTAGGATATCGAAGAGACATTCATGAATGTTTTATCGATAGACCCATGTCTCACCGACAAAGATCCTTGTCCACATGATCACCACATCACACATCGTAATCCACAACAAGGATGTGGATTACCCAATCCCATCACGCCATGCGTCTACTCATCTTCATTGTCTCCCATGTCATCACGACTGGGTCCTACTTAGAATGTTTCCTATTTATCGCCATGTCGAAGAGACATTCCTCAATGTACCGGTGATGCTCCATTGTATCACCAACAATGCTTCCCTATGCACCATCGCTAAATCGCCAAACACATGAACTCCAAAACCCCCATCGTTGTGTCATCGAAAGTTAGAACTTACAAACCTCTACTCAAGGGTTGTGGAGTTTCAAAAACCAGCGACATGCCAACAAAATAGCCATCAGGAAGTCAAAGGGACACCCACTTGACTCATGCCGATACACTAGTGTCCTGTCGATGATATGACCACCTTACACCAATCGCCTCGTCGCTAGGACAAAGCCTGATGTCTCGCCAAAACTACATACTCATGCTAATGAACCGTTACAATTCATCACCATCGGTTCATCGCTAGGACATGGAACACGGTCCTGTTGAAATTCAAATATCATGTCGATGAACTCCAACACCATTATTACGTCACTGGAATGAGTAGAAACCTCCTGTCGATAAGCTACAGTTCTACCCATGATGAGGGAACAACACTGGCCAAAGGGGAGGTGGAGCATGATGCTCCTGCATCAGACTCCCTAGGTGAATAAGAAATCATGTGCTCCTACACATGGCTTCCGCAACGTCAACTTTCAGATTTAGTTTCTTTTTCCTCATCTTCTAGTTTCTTGATTTTGCACTTCCATACTTGCATTGTTTTCCTTTGAAGCTTCTCAAGCTACACTTGTTGGCTTTTCTCTTTCTATATATACCTTCTCCTTCGGTTCTCTTTGTAAACTTCAAATCCCCACCATTCTTCCTCACAGTCTATCACCCTTGTGGGAATTAACCCACCATAATCTGTCCTCCTCCGAGAACACTCCTTCCATTGTTCATCCTTCTCTATCTTATCCTTTTCTACAAGGATTTCTATGAACCTTACTATCAATATGCTTTCTCCACCATCATCCACCTTCATCAACATGTCCTCCAGGGGAAAATTTATTTATGCTCTTGTAACTCCTTCCTCAACACATTCTGCATTCATCTATATGTCCTCCAAAGGACTCTCTTGCAACCTCTTTTCCTTTATGCCTTCACAAAGACATGACTCCACTGCAAGCTTCTCTCTTGCTTCTCCCCCCTTATCCTCTCGTATGGGGATTCCTTCTTCAATGCCACAGTATTGACATCATGTTGCAACCTCTTTGTTTCCTGTAATCACAACACTACAAAAAGGATTTTTAAAATCACGAATCTCTAAAGACTCTTCTCTAGCACCATCTTCTCTTGGTTCAATAGATTTCTTCTTCTCGATCAACTTGTCATATTCAACTGTCAACAGTTCGTTGATTCTTATTTCCTCTATCAACAAAGTGGCATCCTCATCTTCACCAATCTCATCATCAAATCTAGGACCATTTGTGTTCACCATTTCAATTTTTGAATGCCCTTCTTCCATTTCACACAAATTACTCCACTCATTTGTCATCTCTACCTCCCTTAGCTTCTTATCTTCTCCACTTGTGTGGGCTTCCCCCACATTTTCTTCCTCCCATGCCCCTTCCATCAAAGGGCCACCAATAATTTCAATCCTTGCAACCTCGGTTGCAATCTCTTCTCTTTCTTCATTCTTCATTCCCAAGCTTTACTCAAGGAAATCTAATTTCACTTCGATCTCTTTCAACTCTGCAATCAACTTCTTTCCTCTCATCTTTTCCCAATACTCTTCCCAAAATGAGATTACCACTGATCTCCTCATGACCCATCTTGTCCTCTTACTCGAAGACATCTTCAAGAACTCGTAAGTCCTACAATTACAAGTCTTCCTTGCAACAATTTCTCTCTCTCTGTGTCTCTATTTAGGGTATCAACCCCCTGCAGTCATAGGTCCTTCCTGCAACAAATCATTTTAGGTTTCAGGTCCTCTGCAGTTGCAAGTCTCTTCTCACCTTCAACAATCTCTTCTAGAAATCAATCCTCTGCAACTATCCTCTACCCAACAAAGATCCTGGAAGATGCTTCCTCTACCCACTCTCTCTTTTTGGAGGAACTCTACACCTTCTATTGAGCTTTATCTTTGTTGGAGGATAGCAGTTACAAACCCTCTTTCATGCCTGCAACAAACATGCTTTCCACAACTCTTCTTAGCTCATCACCCGCAGGTCATCTAGCTTCAACCCACACTGACAGGTTCTACTGCAACTGCCTCATGTTCAGTGCTCTGTTACAGACTCAAAGAACTCCCGCTTTGAGACCACTTGACACAATCGAGACTGGAGGACCTTATGAGGCCATCACAATCTTGTAGCCAACTCTCACACATACACACAGATTGACACACATTGGTTTTCACAACATGAGAGACCAACACTTTTCTTTATTACTAAGAAGACATTACATCATTCAAGCCATCAATGGATGATTACAAAATTTTTGCTAACATGTAGATCAGAACCTCATCTACATTTCTTCTTCTCACATGCTCTAGCCTACACTCTCTAGCCTAATTACTCTAGCTTATAGTTCTAACACCCTACTTTGGAACCCTAATTCTTCCTTCAGGCTTCTCTGCCACTGCCTCTCCTTTCTACTGGCTATTCTTCCACCTCTACTCATGCACCCCACTCTCATGATGGGTATATATATATATATTCTCTCTATTTTCACCATCAAGCTTTCTCCTTTATGTCGGCCTTGTTGTTCTTCACTCCTGTGTCATAGCATCACCATACAGTTACCTCACTATCAGGAGCTTCATCCATTCGTCCAATCAACATCTAAGATCTCCAAGTGGTTACATCATATTTAGCAACTCTACCGAGTTGTCCAATGAACATGTATTCCACAACAACAATGTGGAATACGCCTAATATTGTATTGCCAAGTGTTATGATCAAATTTTTCTACCACCGTGTTGACCATCCTCATTCATCTCCTCCATCAGAACTTCGCCGAGACTCTAGACACATGTCACACCAACATCGCCACCACTTTCTGACCTATCTTGATCATCCACTGCTTATCAGGATGTCGAATAGACATTTCCCAATCTCTTGCTAACTACGCATTGCATCATCGATTTTTCTACACACTACATCATCTTCATCTTGCCAGTTCCTGGGCCATGTGTCGTCTTTTCATTCGCCTTCCATATGCTTTGTCATTCTTACCTTGCCGAGACCCACAACCGACATCAGACGCTCCTATCGCTTTATTGGAGACACTTTCTCGAAAGTCCTAGCGAGACTACCATGTCTTCTCGATACATCTCAATCGCATCCTGCCCACGATCGGAATGTCGAAGAGACATTCATGAATTTCTTATCAATAGACCTATGTCTCGATGACGAAGATCCTTGTCAACCTCATCACCACATCACACATCGTAATCCACAACAAGGATGTGGATTACCCAATCCCATCACACCATGCGTCTGCTCATCTTCATCGTCTCCCACGCCATCATGACTGGGTCCTATTCAGAATGTTGCATGTTTATAGCCATGTCAAAGAGACATTCCTCAATGTTCTGGCGATAATCCATTGTCTCACCAAAAATGCTTCCCTATGCGCCATCGCTAAATCATTGTGTTGCCGAAAGTCAAAACTTACAAACCTCTAGTCGAGGGTTGTGGAGTTTCAAAAACCAGTGACCCGCTAACAACATAGCCATCGGGCTATCGAAGGGACTCCCACTTGACTCCTGTTGATACACTAGTGTCCCGCCGATGATATGACCACCTTACACTGATCACCCCATCGTTGGGACAAATCCTGATGTCTTGCCGAAACTACATACTCACGCTGATGAACCGTTACACTTCATCACCATCGGGTCATTGCCAGGACATGGAACATGGTCCCATTGAAATCCAAATCTCATGTCAATGGACTCCAACACCATCATTCTATCGCCAAAACGAGTAGACACCTCCTGTCGATAAGCTACAGTTCTGCTGACGAGGGAACAATGCCAGCCAAAGGGGAGGTGGAGCACGATGCTCCTGCATCATGAGCACATTACTAAAATATGTATAAAATCATAAAGTTGGAAGAGGAAGTTTATTTATTTTGTGATTTATGCCTAAATGGTTTTAGAAACCATTCATGATTTGTGGTTTCTCTTATGCCTATATATTTAATGCTTGAGTTGAAGAGAAAACAAGTTAATTCATAGGTTGTTGAAGCCACAAAGTGTTGCAGAGAAGTTGTATTGACGTAACTCAATTAGAGGATTAATACAAGTCTTGGATCTCTTTGGCTGTGGATTATTTTCTTGCAAAGGTTTCTCCACATAATTCTTGAGTTCCTTGTTTGCATTTATATTGCAATTTATTTTCATCTATGATTTATTGCTATCTATTTATTTCGATGCATAAAATTATGTACATATTTTCATTGTTAAGTTTTATCTTGATTTTCAATAGAAGAGACATCTTTGATCATATCAATGGAACTATTATATTGGAGTTTTTCTATTGTTGTTAACTTGAGTTGAACAAGAATCTCAATAATTATGATTATAAGGAAAATTTGACACTAACATATTTTAAATTTATCATCAAGAAATTAAAATTTTAATATCGACGAATAATAAAACTCCAAAAATTAAAAAAATAATGTATTAAGATAATTTCCATGGAAATAAGATCAAAACTAAATATATTAATTTCACCATTACAATTTTTTATTCATAAAAGTTTAAATAAGCTAATTAAAGTACTAAAATATTATATTTACAACCTAAACCTTAAGAATATTTTCATGCTCTTATATCATTAAGAAATCTAAGGAAATTTAATTATTGTAAACTTTTAAAAATATCTTTCTCATCAAATCAAATACATTGTTCCTTATTCATCATAATAGAACAATTTTGTGGAAAGATGGAATAGGACTAGTTGACAATGTGAGATGCAATCTTCAAAATAATGGGTTAATTATTATTTTTTGGTTGAAGCAATTTCTAAAACTGCATATGTACGATATAGACTACTTTGAACTACTACATTGCATAAGAAGACACCTTATCAATCATGGAATGAAAGAAAGAACAATATTTAAGAGTTTGAGAACTTTTGGTTGTCTAGCATAAGCACACATATCAAAATGGAGAAAGAAACAAATTAGATGACAAGGAAAAGAAATGCATAATGATATATGTTTTAACTTAGATTCAAAATGATACAAAATTTATGATACCGAAACCCATGAGGTTCTACCAAGGAGAGATGTATTTTTATGAAGATTTAGTTTTGCATTAATCAATAGTTGTGGAGAATGTGAAGGATACAAAAATAAAAATTAAAAATTATTGCATATCTAAAGAAATTGACAATGAGGATTATATTCTAGTTGGACTAGTATGAACACTTCAATTTACAACTATACAAAATGTGGAACCTATTTAAGAGCAGCCAAAAATTTACGGATTGTTAATTTAAGTATGGAAATCCACTGAAAAGACACAAGAATCATATGCACTTTATGTAGTAGTTGATGAGCCACCTAATGTTCGAGAAGAACTTGAAAGTGACTATGTAAAAAAATGGAGGTATGTAATGGATGTTGAAAATGAGTTGCTCATAAAAATCAAACTTGGGAACTTCCAAGTCTTCCACCCAGAAATGGAGGCATTTAATGGATATCGAAAATGAATTTCTCATAAAAATCAAACTTGGGAACTTGCAAGTCTTCCACCAAAAAAGAGAATAGCTTGGTGTAACTGGTTATTCAAACAAAATGATAGGTTAGATGGATCAATAGACCACTACATAGTTTAGTGAATCAATTGAAGATAAAAGTATACATTTAAATTGTAAGTTTGAATTATCACGACACATTCTCACCCATAGTCAAGATAGTATCTATCAAAGTTTTGTTGTCTGATAACCTTATATCTTCATTTACATCAACTAGATATAAATAACTTTGAAGTGTATATGGAACAACTAAAATAATACATAAAAATATGAAAAGAGTGGTTGGTATCAAGCTTTAAAATGTAGTCCTCAAGAGCATGGTATGCATGTCTTGATGTATTTCTCCAAAATAAAGGATGTGTGAATTGCACTATTGGTTTGAATATCTATGTTAGGCGTTTTGGTGAGTCAATGATACTCTTAACTATATACATTATTGACACTATCATTATGAGCAATGATCTAAAAAAATTAGACTTGTTTAAATTTCTACTAGTTGTAGAATTTTAAATATGATGAAATTCAACATTCAAATTTTAAGGGATGGGAAGAAGAGACAAATCCATTTTACTAGAGGTAAATCTAAAACATTCTTTAAAAATATGAAGGTGGAAATTTGCAAACCAATCAATACTATTGAAACAAATGAGAAGCTTTCATGACAAATTTGTCCCAAAACACAACAAGAAGTAGATTATATGGGTACACTTCCATATCATAATGTGGCGGGGTGGGGCAGAGCGGGGCGGGGGGTGGTTCTAGTGGGTCTAATATTGCACGTGTTGTAAACCTTTTGAGCCAACTTTCTACCTATCTTGGACCTCAACACTGGGCTATAGTCAAAATAATTTTTTGATATCTTCAAGTGACAAATCAGCACAAAATTACATTCAATGGAAGTTTAGAAGGTTCTCTAAAGCTTATAGGTTATTGTGATGCAGAGTTTTTAATGATATTGATAGGAATAGATCAACTTAAGGACAACATTTTTTTATTCTTAGTGGAGGTACAGTTTTGTGGACATGTTAAGAAACAACTAGCAATTTATCTTTCAAGCACAGGAGAAGAATACATAGTAGAAAAGAAATCAACATTATTGCAAGACAATATTGAAGTGTGATAGTTAAAGTTGTATTGTCATGACAAATCATTCCAGGTATTATGGGAAACTTATTTTTTTGTTTGTCAACAAATTTAGAAGAACATTGTATAGAAAGAGTATTGTGTGACTGAAATGATGGTGGCAGATGTATTGACAAAGGCACTATCAATAAACAAATTTGAATTTTGTAAAGAAGAATTCAATTTACTCTAGCTAATCCGTAAATGTTAGCCATATATTTAAAGGTTTGGTATTGTATTTGAGGTTTTTTGTGTTAATAAATGGAAAATATAGAACAATCATATAAGTGTTGCTAGAAATAGATTAGTTGAAGGTTAATGAATAAATATAAGACAGTTTAGATAGAATCTTTTTTGGACTCTCCTACTTGGTTGTCCTACAAAGAAAAACATGTGTCCCTGTTTGAGTTAGTGAGATAAATAAAAATAGAAGCACAGTTATGATTTTATTTGGTTTTTCATAAATTCAGTTTCAGTTCATGATATTCACAAACTCATTCAACAATAGATTACATTTTGGGGAAAAGGTGGATATCAATGCTCTATTACATTTTAATGGGATGAATGTTTAGCTTATTGTTCTATTTGTTTATTGTGTTTAACTATATTTGTCATAGACTAAATCAATATGCTTGTCTTGTCATTTTTTTGACATAGGTTGTAGAAATAGAACCATCATTGATTAAAAATGCATTTCAAAAGATCAGTAACATAAACACCTTTACATCTACATTTTTAAATTATATCATTTAAAAATATTGGTATGGGTGACCATGCAACTGAAAGATACAAAATGGTATTGTCTAATAATTTACATATGCAATTTGTTATGCTACCAAACACATTCAATGGTCATTTGTCTTTGTACAATCTAAAAAAAGGGTCTATATTGTGTTTAATGTACAAGGGAAATTATTTTATCACCAACAAGTGAGACACCAATTTCATGTATGAGTACCTCACCTTGAGGTCCACAAAGGGATTGATGCCCACTTCAATATTATTAAAACATTCTATTATCAATTTTTGACTTCATGGAGAAAGTTCATTACTAACTCAAACTTGTGAATCCACCTAAACTTCCTTATTTTCACTTATTTCCATTTCACCTTATGATTTATACTTTATCTTCCCCACAAAGATATTTTCTCATCTTCATGCTTGTGAGTTGTTACTCCATTTATTTGTCAAGTTTTATGATCGTATGCTTGCTTATGCTCAATGAATCACACATAAAAAAATTTACCAGAAGAAACATAACATATTTTTGAAATAATATATTGAAGTTTGCAAGTGACATTATGTGTAAAAGATCATCTTCTCGCCTCTTGCAATATTATAAAGTATGATATTAATTTAATCTAAGCTATTTAATCTAAATTTTATGTAACCTATTGCTATACTTTTGTATTCAAGGACATTCAATTTTAACATCAAAATCATATAAACTGTGCACAACTATACATGTTGCTTTGATTAAAAAAGTAGAGTTTTGAAAGGGCACTGATTCCTTTTACAAAGAGAATGATATAGCAAAAAGCACAACAAAGTAGTAAATAACAAACAAGAAACAACAACGAGACGGGACAAAACTCCAGCCAACAAGCAACAACCAAGTAGAACTGTATGACATGACTACCAACAGAGCATTACAAAGCAATAAACACCACCCAATCAACACTAAGTCAAGGTGTTTTAAAAAATTGTTCCAAATATTTTTGTTTTATTGTAATACAAGGATTCCTCTCCAGAAATCTTTTTTCCTTTTTTCTACAAGGAGAAGACATAAGACCATTAACTAAACCAGCCAAGCCCAGAGTATCAACAACGAAGTTCATTGGTAAATCTTCCATATGAGACTTGTGAAAGGGAGTGGAGTAGTTGTCTTCCACAACAACTGATATCTTTTCCTTCTTCTTCCAAACAAAGTGTTGTTTCTTATTCCTCAAGCAGGTAAATGAGGCATGACCCACTCTACCATAGGAATGCCAAACAACTAGAGAGTCTTCATACTCAACTTTTTGTACCCACTTTGAAATTTTGAAGATAAGGTTATCTTAGTGGAGAGAATAATGCCATTCTCCACTAACACACAAAATCTAGTAGACAACAATCACTTCATGGATTTAGTAATCTTATTAGTAGTAGAAAATTTCCCAAAGGAGTTAGCAATGCTCATAAAAATCTTTTCATTCCAAAAATCCAAAGGAAGACCTGGCAAAACAAACACAAATAGGAAACTTAAAAGTGTTTGTCATTGGGTTGAAATGAGGAAACCACTTTTGAAGGTACAGACCATTCGAGCCTAGAAACTAGGGGCCTTCAAGAAGGACCCTTAAACTGTCTTCCATGCAAGGAAAAGGAAAGAGAAGGAATCCATTGATCATAGCAGTTAACTCAAATTGACCATAAATCTTCCAAACCCAAAGGACCCATCTTCTCACAGCATTGATATTGAGACAATTGCCACAAAATCTCCCAACCAAGGAGCTCTTAAGACAATCCAAAGATTTAGAAAAAAGGGAGTCATGAAAATCAATCCTCACTGTCAATATGAAGTAGTTGTTTAGACGTGCCACCCACCTCCTTAGCTTGAAGCTCCTCTGAAGCAGGAACAACCATAGGAGAGGAAGAAAAATTAGCCTGAAGAGTGCTCAAACTCTCAGCCCTACAAGCCATCCCATCAATGGGAAGCTCAAAAATCATAGGGGTCAAAGGGGAAGCAACACGAATAGGAACTTCAAAAGGTGATGGAATAACACCCTCTTCAACAACAGGAGGGAGAAGAAAACCTTTTTTGAGACCTGTAAATAGAGCATTATTAAGGGGTTTCTCCTTAGAACTCATAGCCAAACTCTTCTGGCCTCCAGACGGGCTCCAAGAAAGATATCAACAAGAAGCTCATCCTCCTCAACATGCCCATCACAACCTTAGCCAAAATCCTCAGGATCGCCATTCTCAAAAGAGAAAAGCTCTTCCTCATCCCCACCATGAGCCTAAAAATCTACCTCAAAAAAGACAGGGGCACCATCAACATCAACAGCCCAGACAACCGCATCTGAGTCCTCATCATAGCCTCATGTTGTTGTAAAGACAATCCATTAAGAACTTTGACCTAAGAAGGTTTGAACATAAACACCAAAAAACAAAAAAAAAACATGTTTTGTTATACAATACATAAACACGACAGCCCTTATTAACTCATCAAATATCAGAGATCAAAGGACTCTATGGCTAGGAGTCTTCTTGTTAGATGCGCACATGATATGCAAGAACCAAAGTAATTAGAGTCAAATCCATAACAGTCTCATTCAAACCACACAGCTTTTCAAAACATCTCCGTTGTCGTCTAGTCCGGTTTAGGATATCTGGCTTTCACCCAGGCGACCCGGGTTCAAATCCCGGCAACGGAAATCCTAAGTTGGTGATCTTCAAAGCTCTATTATTGGGCTTTTTCTTTTTATCTTTGAATGTCTCTGTATTTCATTGCTGTCTTTTACTGTTATGGTCGTTTGTCTTAATCTTTCACAACTTACTGCTCTATTCTACCACTTTCATCTGAAATCTATTCTAACACTTTTCAAGGCATTTTCTACAAGCCCATTTTGGCTACTGTTTTCGCTTGCTATTAAATTGAAATAAAATTCTGAAGGAAAGTTTAATCCATGGGAACATTTGAATGAATTCGAAACAGATGAAATCTAGTACTTAACATGATCATCAGTTGAATTCCACAGCAACAATCCCTAGGCATACTTTCACCAGATGGGCAGCTAGCCTATCATTCAAAAAGAATGAGCAATAACAAGTTAATCCCACATTATTTGTGCTTTCTAACAAGGCATTAAACAATATCAGACTTGCCCAACTAAATGACTTAAGTGGCCGGTGAGGAAGAAAGGAAAGTAAGAGTTCGCTCTATTCTTAGGAATGCTGAAGCTGTGCACCTGACCACTGTCCTGTGTATTATTTTATTATTTTATATAGTGGTTGAAACAGATATGGTGTTCAAGTATTCTTTTTCATTACGCTTCATTAATTTTATAAATATTTCTAGTTTTCCTTAAGTTTGCTATATTGTCCGCATATCTTCCTACATCATCCTTGCGCAACTCGATCAAATGACATAAGAATTTGGTAAGGGGTATATTTATTTTGTTTTTCTTAAGTTTGCTACAATATATCATCAAACACAAACAATAAAATTAAGAATAATACTAATTACTAATATTCACTAATGAATTATTTTTCCCTAAGAATAATTTCTATTTTGAAAAACATTTGTAAAAAAATATTTGACTTAAATTGTCATTGAAAAAATAGTTGGCAAAATATTAATATATTAAAAAATGAAATGACAAATTATAAAGGTTTAAAGAGAACAAATTATTATGAACTAATTTTCCTTAATGTAAATATACTAGCATATCTATCCTATCACATAGTCTATATAAAAAACGTCGAGAGATATAAATTCAAGGAGTTAATTTTTGTATTACTTTGTTTAACATATTTATATTACTTTTATATTATTTTTAAAATTATAATATATTATGTTTATTATTATTGAAAATAAGTTCTCTATAAATTTAATTATTTTTAAAATTATATTAAATTAAATATTATAATATTATCTAAACATCAAATAATAAAAATTTAATAAAAAAATTATTTTTTCTCTCTCTACATATATTTCTCTATGTCTACCCTAAACATATATATCATTTCCCTCTACATATATTTCTCTATCTCTATCCCTATACATATATATTCATTATCAAATATTTAGAAAATGGAGAATTCATTATCAAAA
Source organism: Sequoia sempervirens (assembly GCA_007258455.2). Classification (NCBI taxonomy): domain Eukaryota; kingdom Viridiplantae; phylum Streptophyta; class Pinopsida; order Cupressales; family Cupressaceae; genus Sequoia; species Sequoia sempervirens. The sequence continues at coordinate 12,918 of VDFB02099954.1, read as the reverse complement.
TTTAAAAAAATACAAAAAAACTATTCATCATCAAAATAAACAACGAAAAATTAATAATACAAAAAATTAAAATGACTGAATAAAAAAAAAGAGATTGAAAAACAAAAGAACATAGAAAATAAAAGAACATCAAAATAAATAACAAAATAAATAAAATAACTTCAATTAGCTATCTCGTAAATAGCTAGTAAACATTAAGAATCTTTTGTACTATTCTAGTTTATTCTCATAACAATACGTTAAAATTAAGACTTACTATGACATTAAACAGAGGTACAATTAGTTTATTAGTTAACAAAGAAAATTATAGTGACTGAAAAAAGCATTTGAACTTTTGTTTGTTTTGTGTTTGTAATATGCCTCAGTTTGTGACGTTGAATCTTATAAAGTCAATTGAAAATAAAGACAAATTAAATTTTGCTTCACCAAATCAATAGTGAACAAATATTTTTTCTCTAAAATTCCATAGCTTTCAAAATGGATAGGAATATGTACAAACAGTATGCAAAGAGCCAATTCTGTCTAAGGAAAACAAATCATTATCAAATGTTGTGCCAGAACAACTTGCATTTGCTCCAATTGTTGTTTGAAAGAATTAATTGGTGTTTGAAGAACGAACTCTGCCTCCAACTTCCCCAACTGTGAACATAGCTGCTAATCTGCTTCTTCTAGTCTTTAACAATCTCATCCTCACCTTCTCCAACTTGCCATCAACTCACCTAAAAAGTTAAAAAGACTCACCCAATTTTAGCATTGCATCTTGAAACATATGAATGTGTTCCTATCCTTGGGCTTCCCCATTTTTGTCACAATCTTTTCATTTATGAACACTCGGTAATGTAATCCTCGACAAAAAAAGCACCTAGCGAAGGATATTACCCAAAACGTAGGTATTTTAAAACTGCACTCTAATGCTTATGTTTAAATGCATTTTATTGGAACCAAAGTGTAAGTCATGTATCGTGTATTGGGGGCTTTAAAGCTATTTTTAGCAAATCATATCCTTATAAAAAGAGGTGCCTAAATAATAGTTTTAGTTGGTAATTAATATTACACTGGAAAAGTGCATATCTATTTTTTGGTTGTTTATTATTAATATCAAAATTTAGAGAAAAATGCCTTTATTTTACTCTTTATTCATGTCTTATTACTAAAATTTAACTAGTTATTACTAACTCTTATTTTAACCAATGAGAACATGAGTAATTTTTCTATTTGAAATTTTCAATCTATTATCAATGTATAGATGCACATTATATAACAAAATATATTTCAAAAATCAATTCTCTTGAATCTAATTGGAACACAATTTTCACCCGATATAAGCGATTTTGGCGCTTCCATTATTATGGAATGGTGGATGATAAAAAATATTCAAAATTTTTTGCATTTAATTTATATAGTCACCTCAACCATTCATTATAATAATCTTTTAAAGATTTTGGATTCCTTTACATTGAAATGAAATATTGATTTACTTTGTTAATGATTTTTTTTAATTTGTTTTGCATCTATATTATAATTATAAAATTTAATATTTGAAAAATAAAAATAAAGCAATTTTATGTAATTTATTAATGAACATCATTTATTTATTTTTATTAGCATCCATATCATAGATATAAAATTTAAAAAGTTCAAAAATAAAAAATTTATTATGATTTTTTTATATATATATAATTCAATTTGATTTGAGAATTTATAATTTATTGTGTAAAATCATTTTTAATAGTTATAAATTTTATTATAGATTAGTAGACTAACATTTATAATATTAAAAGATAATTCTTAATAAAAGAAAAATAAAATAAATTTACAATTTGTTTTATAATTTTACTTTTAACTTTAAATGTATGTTTACTCATTAAGTTTTATCTTTTTTACAATCACACTTTTTAGTTTAGATATTTGTTTATAAAATATAAACATTATATTTGTTTATTATCTTTATCTTATATAGCATTCATAACATTAAATTAACATAGAATAATTGCATAGTATCACTTAATCAATCAGGAAAAATTTAATCGCAATATTATTCGCACATCAAACTAACAAATAAACATTGAAAAAAATTTATTTTTTTATATTATAACATTCATAACTTAAACCTTTTATACACAATATCAAGTTAATTATAAAAATAAATAAACAATTTAATTTTTTTAACAATTTAATAAAATATAATTTAATATAAATAAGAAAAAATTAATAAGAATTATAGATGAATTTATGAAATATTGATTTACTTATCAGAAAAAATCAATGATAAATTTACTTATTATAGATAAATTTACTTACCAATCTATTTTAACCATCAAGAAAAATTTAATCATTAGTGATTGTATTATTTATAAGCAACTTAAATTCTTTAACAACATATAGTAGAGTTTAGATTTGTTATATCTCTCATATATCAACATAGGTGAATCTAAAAATATTTTAAATTATATAATTTCAAAACAAAATGAATGAATTGATAGAAGATTTGTAATGCCCTGTTGTGCGAACCCCAAAGGAAAATTAAACAATAATTACTGTAACTGTGACAGGTTGCCAAGTATATTGGAAAGTGAATGCTGGAATTTGGAAATAACACCATCTACTTACATTATTATCATATCCCAACTGTTATCCACAAGATTATAGGGAAGGAGACAGGTGAGGTGCAAATACGTGACTTAAGAGTAGGAGAAATAATGTACAACTTTTCTTTTTTTTGAACTAGACGCAATTTAGTTTGGTGGCGAGTTTCCAGAGATGCGCTCAAATTTGAAGTTTGGAAGTTACACTTCACCACGATCAAAGGTAAGCTCTCGTACGTTGACAATATTTCTTTTCAAGTGCAGCAACTGCGATAGATTGTCGGCAGAATCAAGCAAGTTATTTAAATCTATAAACTTCCTATTATATTCAAGTGCGCAGCTGAGACAGGTTGATAATGAAACCAGAGAGATTATTTAAACCTTTAAACTTGCTATTAAGTTCAGGTGCGACGGCTGTAGCAGCAAGATGTTTTGCCCAAGGAAATCAATGAACACCGATTAGAGGTTTATCAAAGGAGTTCCAGTCGACATTTACACTAATGCGTATTCATATAAATATATATTGATAGGTTAGCAACCTTAAAACAAAATTACATAATAGAATGAATGCATCAGCCTCAACCTCAAAATTACATATTCGATATATTCAATGAATGCATCAGCCTCTATAATGGATGCCCTATATAAGTATTGCAATGCAACTGATGCCCTATATTCGATATATTCAACTTTATGCACCGTTTCCCTACATGAATGCAGATTTATGCCTAACAACGGTTGAGTGACCATAAGAACGCTAATAGAATTGCATGCAAAATGTGAAAACTTAGCTGGGCGCATGAGCCATTTGATAGAATAACTCAGAGCAAGGGTGAGTAAATAGCATGCAATGGAATACGAGGGCTTCAAATATTTTCAACAACTGTACATGCTTGCAGAGGACGATACAGTTAAATGTTTATAAGCTAAATAATAAGATCAAACCTTGAAGTTAATACAAGCAATGTTTCCCAAACAAAACATCGATTTATATCTAGCAATAAGGATTTACAATCATAGCTATATCATATCGAGATTACCAAGAGAGAAGAAAATCGAACACAATAATATAATACCATTATATTATTGAACGATAACAAAAAGGAGAAATGACAACGAAACCAACCTGAGTTACTAAGCGGCTGGAACGAACTTGAAGCTACGATCAACCTTCGCTACCATTCTTTTTGAATAAAATCAATTGATTCCAATATTCTTTTCTCAATCCCCTTTCTCCCAAAAAAATATGCATGTACATAAAGCCCAAGACAGGATAAGTTTTCGAAAACACCAAGATCAATAAAATTAGCAAGTTACCCATTCAAATCTTGTTTCTAGTTGTGCATGTGCTTGCATGCAATTCTTCCCGTCTTTTTTTCCGCTTTAACATCTATTCAATACTTATCTTTCTTATTTGTTAAAAGTCACTTGATTTTTCCCATCTTTTAGGCTTTACTAAAAAAAAAACTCCACCTTTTCTATCTTTATTTTGCTTTAACAAAAATTTCAATCTTATCTTCTACTTTCATATTCAAGATCCCTGTTTTTTTGTGATTAACCAATTATCTCTCAAAATGATAATTTGTCAACTATAATTTGAAACAGACTTCTATCTACACAAATTAAATTTAGTATTTATTAATGACTTAACATTATATTATTATTACTTTAAATTATAATTTTATTTGAATTACCTTATAAGGAATTCTATTTTAATTTTCTAATTTTATTATAAACAACCTTCCAATCAATTTAATTTAATTAATTGTTTAAACATGACTAATAACATATTATATTTTTCACACAATCAAATAACACAGTAAACAATGAAGCACAAACAAATACTCACACAAAAGTTTAGAACAACCGACACGGAGGGGCACTACAAGATTATTTTTATTAAAGTGATAGAATCTAACCCCAATACTAACACTAATTATAAGTCTAACCATAACCCCAACCCTAAAAATATCATTAATTAACTTCAAACCAAACTCTAATTTTATATCCAACCCTAAACATAACTATGATTCTAAAACTAACATTAATAAAACTATAATTGAACCATAACCCTTACCCTAATACTAAGCCCTGCCCTAATTGAACCATAACACTAACCCCAAGCTTTATTATAGAACCTTAATCTTTAACCCAACCCTAATTCTAACTCAACCCTATACCTAGTTTTAATTAAATTCTAACCCTAATTGAACCTTTTAAACTAACAAATAAACATGGAAAACAAATTTATTTTGTATATTATAACATTCATAACTTAAAACTTTTATACACAATGTCAAGTTAATTATAAGAACACATAAAATTATTTATAAGCAACTTAAATTTTTTAAATTATATAATTTAAAAAAAAAATGAATGAATTTATAGAAGATTATTTTGATTAAAGTGATAGAATCTAATCCCAATATTAACACTAATTATAAGTCTAACCATAACCCAAACCCTAAAACTAACAATAATTAACTTCAAACCTAACTCTAATTTTATATCCAACCCTAAACATAACTATGATTCTAAAACTAACATTAATGAAACCCTAATTGAACCATAACCCTAACCCTAATACTAACCCTTGCCCCAATTGAACCCTAACACTAACCCCGAGCTTTATCATAGAACCTTAATCTTTACCCCCAACCCCAACCCTAATCCTAATTCAATCCTATACCTAATTTTAATTAAAGTCTAACCCTAATTGAACCTTAAACTTAATTGAACTCATGTTTAGGTTTAGGGTTCAATTAAGGTTGGGATTGAATTATGGCTATGATTAGGGTCAAAATTAAAATAGGATTATGGTTGGATTTTAATTAAGGTTACTATTCACTTAGGGTTAGGGTTCAATTAGTATTCAATTTGGGTTAGGGATCAATTAGGGTTACAATTCAATAAGGGTTTAATTAAGGTCAAGGTTAAGATTAGTCTTAAATTAGGGCTAGGATTGGAGTTAGGGTTCAATTAAGGTAAGGGTTATTGTTTATTTTAGGGTTAGGGTTCAATTAGATTTCTCTAGGGTTTTGATAGAATTAGGGTTAGGTTTCAATGATACCTAGGGTTACAATTATAGTTCAATTAGTGTTAGAGTTAGGGTTATAATACAAGTTCAATCAGGTTAGGTTTAGGGCTTAATTAGTGTTAGAGTTAGGGTTGCAATAATAAAATTTTCCATAATGATATGAAAAGGCATTCAATTGGATCCATATCCAAATGCACAAATAAGAATTGGTAATTAAGAATTCTCTAGAACTAAATTTATGACAACAAATACAATCCTTAGCTTAATCATTTTTTTTGTTACACAACAGTCCCACCTCATCAATAATTTCATTTCTAAATTTTTAAAACATAAATATTTTATAACTTTTTGTCATCAATAATTTTATTTCTAATTTTTTAAAACATAACTATTTTATAACTTTTTGGCAGGAACTTCGCTGCCCTGTAGCTCTTGTTTTAAGTAGTTATTATTTTATTATGATTTCTCTTGTTTTAAGTAGTTATTATTTTATTATGATTTCTCTTGTTTTAAGTAGTTATTATTTTATTATGATTTTTTTTGGTTGTTTATTTTATAAAGGTTCTTTTGGTTATTATTTTTTGATATTATTGAATGCCTTTGTTTTAGCCTTTATTCACACCTTTTTAAATTAACATAATAAATGTCTTTATTTTAGCCTTTATTCACACCTTATTTTAAGTAGTTATTATTTTATTATGATTTTTTGGTTGTTTATTTTATAATGGTTTATTTGGTTGTTATTATTTTTTTATTTTATTGAATGCCTTTGTTTTAGCCTTTATTCATGCCTTTTTTTAAGTAGTTATTATTTTTTTAATAATGGTTCACACCAAAAAAAAAATGAAGGGTGATGATTTGAAAAATTCTCCTTGATTTAAGGTAGAGTTTTTTTGAACACACCAAATGCCATTGTAAAACGTCTCTTGACGTAATAAAAACATATTTTATGTTGGATTAATTAACAAAATTATAGACCTAGAATTTTTTTTGTCAAATTGATTTCTTTCTTTTTCATTAGCCTTACTAACTTTAAAAGTTGTAAATTACATTCTTCTATTAGATTTAAGGTTCTCTTGTGGATGATCATTATCTTGTACATGTAGTTACAAAGAAAAAGATCATGGATTCATTGGTATAGGCTATAAGAACATCTAGTTATATCCCAAATGTATATTTTAACACATACACTATGACATTTAGGTCAAGATGGTTAGGGATATATAATTCGAGGAAATGTAAAATACAAATTCAACTACCATAAAAAAATCATGAAATTTATTTATGAGTAAAACACAAAGTAAAAAATGAAAATTATTTTATATGTAAAACAAAGTAAATGTCGTGTCTACCCTTTTATCATTTAATTGTAAAACTTGCATATATCTACAAGTCACAAACATTTTGAAACACAATCTTCATATCTTGCTAGATATCATCCTATTACAACTTGATCAAGCTACAAAGTAAATTGGTATAGGGTTGATATTAGACATTTATAAAAAATAACAAAAAAGTAACACCTAATCAAAGAGATGTTGTATATCTAAGAATCGGTTATTGAGTGAGTCATTTCCAAAGATTTTTTGGATATGACTCAAAGACGGGTTTTTTCAAATCTATAGAGATGTATCTTGAAATAAAACTTAGTCAAATATATTTTGAAGTAAGAAAATCTATATCAAAATAAATCATGCATGTACAACTTGTAGAGAATTATACACTACAATCCTAAAATGAGATTCAATCATAGTACTACAACTACTAAAGTTTCTTCATTTGTGCATATAGCATTCATTCATGCATTTGATAGTATAGAGGAAGATAGGAAAATATTGAGGGAGTATAATTTTTATATTAGTTATGATCACACATATTCTATATACTTCGTGCAAGGTTTCTTTGAGATGTTCTATGATAATTTGGCTGGTAGGAACATCACATTTGGTCAGTATATCATATGGTAAAATAATTATGCATCATAATTCAAGAACTCATGGTTGATTAGGATGCACAAGATAAGTTGTTCAATTATGTGGAATTTCTTTGAGGTTGAGCATGGAAAGGGGGAGCATGATGGTGCAAGAGCATGTATTAAAAGATTCTTAGCACGAGAAGAATTGAAATACAAAGATAGTGAAAATTTCACAGATGTAGCATCTATCATAGAATGGTGTAACACTAGATTGGGTTGAGGTAACAAAGGTAATTTTATAGTTCATAGAAATTTTTGTTGGTAGATGAAGTTAATATTGAAAAATATGAAGATTATTATACATTGGCAAGATTGAGTGAATTCCACTATTTTAGAAGCTCAAAGTTAGGTTCATGCAATATTCATATGAGATAGATTGTGTGTTTTTTTCTACATGTATAGATCTTACTTGGAATGAGTGCAATTCAAAAGAGTTGATTGATGACATATCGACTTTTGAGAGCACAACTCAAAGAGACAAAATAATTAGTTTAATTTGACCACATTTCAAATCTAGTTCAACCAAGTATTATAGATTCATGATTTAATAAAGTTTGGGTGAGTGCAAAATCATGGAGGTCCAAAAAGTGGCGATATGACAAAAAAATGGCAGTTGACTTTTTTTTTTATCAAAATTTGATGAAATGAAAAGAGTTTATTGAGTAATTGCCAGCTTTCCACCAATATAAGATATGCCTTATTTTGAATTTAATAGATAATTATTATTGATTTTCTACATGAATTAGGACTAAATTCCTAATTAATAGGCTAATTGAAAAACATCTATGCTTCCCATACTATAGGATAAAAAAAGTGAATTTATAAATTTTTGACCAAGTTATGGTAGTTAGACAAACAAGTTTTAATATATTTTTTAAAATTCTAATAAAAAATTAATAACTAATTATTTACTTGAAAAAAAATTACAAAAAAAATGTGGCACATCTGGGCATGTGTCCTCTACTTATATTGAAATTTTCAAAAAAAATAAAATTGCTTGCACTTAGGTTGGTCAGACATACACCTACTTTTTATTTTTTCCTGAAAATTTAATACTATTGCATTGAAATTTCAATTTTTTACAAAATAGATTTACATTTTTCCAAAAAGGACTAGTATCTTAGAAACTACATTCAATTTGCTACAAATTATGTTAATAACCTATTCAAATTTTTATGTCAAGTTGTCTAACTCAATTTTTCTGAATTTTCATTGCCACTTAAGGGCCTAGTTTGGACCCCTATGATCTCGCACTGAGCCTTCACTATTTTATCTTATTTTGTAGTATTTTTGTATTGTTTACTGAATTCATATTATTAAATACACAAATCAATGTAGTACATGTTTATGTAATCATTATGAATGAATACAATGAAGAAACATATTATTATCTATGCCATTATTTTGAGAAAAAAAAAATTGGGTGCTCCTATCATAGATGGAGAAAAAAATTCAAGTATCGTACAAGATTAGTGGTTGTTATTGGAACATGGCTTAGAAGGTACCCATTGTAGAAGTCTAATGTGTGGTTGTGTAGACACCTAAATCTATCCATACCTAGTCACACTTGACTTTACCCTATCCTTACCTTTGTCTCCCACCTTAACTAAATACAATTATATTTATTTAACTAATTCTAAACCTTATCCACCAAATCATCCAACAAATCAAGTTAATTAATATCCAACTCCTTTTCCTATAATATTTAATTCTATATCCCTCAATCCTTGCCCATTTAATCGTAGCTATTAAATCCATTCACATGGATCATAACCTAAATTTTTCATCATGTGACAAGTATCTCTCCGATTTTTATTCTCTCACATATGAGAAGATACAAAATTCATTCCTACCTTTTACACCTTTACACCTCATGTAATAGTTGTCACATAATTAGAATTTCAATTCAAGCCCTAATCATCAATCAATCTCAATCTTCATTAACCAATATATTTTGGACCTTGATTTCTCTCTTGGGAAATATTTAAATCGAATGCCTCTCATCCCATTTGGGCATCTACCTCTTCCATGGCCTTATGTTGTTGCATTTTCTACTTTCTTAATATTCATCATATTCTTATGCTTTCCATTTGATCTCTCATCATCTCAATCCTACTATCATGTTGTGGGTTTCATAAGAAACCACATGAATCCATATATCAAAAGAGGACATTAAGAGAGTATTGGGTGTAACTCTTGTTCTAGCTCAATCGGAGAAGAAAGGATTAAACACTTGGTAAAAGGTCAAATATTTATGTATTTTAATACTTTATATTCCTTTCTTCATTTTGGTATGTCTGATGTTTTTGAATCGAACATTTTTGTGAGTTTTTTGAGTATTCTATCAGAGGTTCTTGAATGACACTTATGCTCTATATTTTAGTGCTTGGATTTCTAGAATAGTGCTTACACTTTGTGTATTATTATTCACATCTGTAGATTTACGCTTCTATATTTTTTTTCATGTGCTTGTGTTTCTAGATCCATGATTATGTACTATGTTTTAGTGCTTGCATTTCCAAATATTCTCTTATGCACTATATTTTAGTGAGCTTGAATTTTAAGATATGTGCTTAAACACTGTTTTTTTCTTGTGTTTGTGTATCCACACTTTTTCATTATATTTTCACGCTTGTGTTTTATATTTGTATTTTTTAATGTGTTTTAGTGATTTTATTAAAGTTACTATATTTGCATTCCTCTAAAATACTAATATCACCATCATTGAGTGCAATTGAAGAATTACTTGGACCCATTTCTATAATTATCATTTTCATAGCATTCTCTTCCCAATTTCCATTTTCACAATTGTATTTTCTACATTCACCTCACCCACGTTAGTCTCTTCAATGTTTTCTTCCACAATCACCAATTAGATGCTTCAACATTCTTCATTTGTCAATTCCTCTCTATCCTATATTTTTATTATTTTTGCCTTCTTTCAATGTACTTCTATTAATTTGGGTGTCATGAAAAAGTTCATTTTTATTATTAATGTTTATATGATTTCATAATCAATAAATTATCTTGATAAATTAACAAGTGATCTTTAATTTATAGATTGACCACTCATTGATCTCTTTGAAGTATAAGAAGATGTAGATTATTTGTTAAATATATCATGTGTACTTGATTCCCTTAAAAAATAGTTCATGTGTTTGATTCTAATTAAAAAAATTGCTTATGATTGAATCTCTTTAAAACTGCTTATGATATGGCTAAATATTAATGTCAATTTGAATTTGTAAGAGAAACTTGCATAAATAAATTTTATTCAATAGTTGTCAATTTGTGATCAATAAAAAAATGTAGTATTAAATTTTCATACTAAATTTTGCTAAAAAAGGACATGGCTAAATATTAATGTCAATCTAAACTTGTAAGAGAGACTTGCATAAATAAATTTTTTGCAACAGTTGTCAATTTGTGATCAATAAAAAATGTAGTATTATTGGCATACTACATTTTGCTAAAAAAGGACCAACAATGAATATAAAATAAATGGATAACCATTTCTATAAAAATGAATATCCATTAGGAATGTAAATATGATCCTAACGAATATCCTTTTTTAAGAAATATGTACCTAGATTTCATAACAAATATCCATTATGTGAAATTTTAAAATTTACACCCATATTTATTCTTTGGTGTTAGACTTGGAATAAACTTGAAAATTGAACCCCAAGTCTTGGACTTGCAAGTACAATGTCATAGTACTAGTAAGAGTAAAATTTAACTTTGGTTTAATATAATTGATAACTTTTCAAGGAACAATTGGATAAAATTAAAACCCATTATAGATGGCAATGTGTAGCATTTAAATGTATATTTTTTTAATTTATGAACATATTTTTCTATTTACTGATTATTTTTTAAGAAAAAATCATCATAAATATGAAATTGTTGAATGCACAAGACAACTTAGAGGGGGTGAATCAGTTGTACCTTAAAACTTAAAAACCCTAGTTAACATTCAAATCACATTCATTCATTAAACCCTTAAGTTTGTTATGATGAATTAGCATGAAAAGAAAATAACTGAAACTAAAACAACTTAACACCATACACAAGAGAAAATCGGATTTACATGGAAAACCAAAGAAGGGAAAAACCACAGTGAGGATTGGATCACAATATAAGTAATATCAACAATGAATACAATAGGGCTCACTATCGGAGGGCTCACTATCCAAAGAAGAAAGGCTCACTACCAGAATAGAAAAAGAAGATAGAGAAGGAATGTTACATAGAGAAAATCATCTCAATGTAACAGGCAATCCACCATAATGACTTCAACACCTTCACAGTATGATTGAATAATTGTAGCCACCTTCTACTCACTGCATCCAATAAACTAACACATGAAATTTCACATTGTATTACTCAATTTTGCACACTAACACTCTGCACTCCGCATCATTCACATTACACACATCTATCTTCACATCCTTCATCAACTCAACTCATACTTATACCATCTTCAACCTTGAAACCCTCTCCAAGGTCATCTATGCACCTCAAATGTGCAAATTAAAATTAGGTCGGTGCCAAAACACTTCTATGACAGATAGAAGTGAATGAAGACCACGGGTAAGTGCACCAAGATGGTTCCCAAAAAAGGGGCTTAAGTGGCCACTTTTTTTCTGAAATCAGGAAATATTGACCTTGGACGTGAAATTGAGGATAGCTACACTCAAAAAATTTTGATGGAACAAAAACAAGGACTGCAGTGCTCCGAGTCTACTTTCTAAACTACTAATTTATTTTGAAAATGGTTGAGATTAAGGGGTTCAAAAGAGGGACACACAAATTGCTGTTGTTTCTTTAGAAAAACATAACATAGCAACTCTTGTGTGACCCAAGCACGGTGGACTTTTTGTAGTATTTTTAAAATCGCTCTGGTCAGAAGTTAGATAACAGTATGTAGTAAGGACTGGATATTTTCCGATAATTTTTTAATGAATATTTGTTTTTTTATTAATTTTCTAAGTGGGCACTTCCTAAAGTAGTAATTTTGGGCTGTTCTTAAATTTTTTTGAAACTAATAGATTTTTAAATTGTAGAATGGAGTCTAGTTTTCAAAAATATAATTTATTTCAAATTTCAATGAACGGTTAATTTATAGCGAAAAAAATACCAAACACTGCTTTTTTAAGAAAAACCGACATACAATCAAAAGAAATTATGGATGAAAGGTTTAACATTGTTAGAAAGTGAAAAAAATTACATCGTTGGAAAGCTAATAAAGAACCTAACATTACCCATGTCTTCAATTTTCTTGATATTGAACTAGATGCAATCTTGATGGTGAGCACGAA
>VDFB02099953.1:0-23376 GCA_007258455.2 Sequoia sempervirens | reverse complement strand
AAATGTCCTTTTAAAATTTGATCAAGAATTAATCATAGAATACCTAGAAATTGGACAAAAAAATATCATTTACTGTTAGAATAATATCATATTCTTATTTAAAATATAACTTATATGCAACTTAAATGGTCTCAATACCTTTTGGTAGTGATTTGAATTTTAACTTACTTCTTGGTGATCATGGAAACTTCTAGTTTGGTTAGTCTACGGTTTCGATGTTTTTTGTTGATGTTGTTGGGAAGGGCATATTGTGTGGTGGGGATGCTACTAGGAAGGATGGATTGTGTAGCATGGATGTAGTCAAAGCTACAAAATTTGAGGGGCAATGTGTGATTGAGGTTTCCAAGGAAGCATGTGCTGGTTTTCCGTCAATGGAGGTGTTGGTTCATGCTCCAAAGGCCCCTGAAGGTCATGTGGTGGAATCTAGTGATATTGTGTGGGTCCCAACTAGTGATTCGTCTCTGGATAAACCAAAAGGGTCTCGATTTGAGCATGTTCTAGTGGAAAAGTCTCAGTCGGTGGGGTAGTTGTCTTTTCTCGGGCAGGGATGGGTTGACCTTTTTTCATCAAAGCTTAAAGGTAAAGGTGTTGCTTTTGAGTTAGTTTCTTCCTCTAACATGGAAGATGGTTTTTCTCTATCAATTTTGAACTCTATTCTGGATAAAAACATAGCTAGAATGGACCTTTCTCTAGTGGGCAAGCTTCTAGGTCCTAGACATAATATTGAGGAGGTTTGCACTTGGGTGTTGGAAAAACAAGGATAGACAACTGAGAGGGGGGTGAATCAGTTATCACAAAATAATAAAATTTTCAAACTTTATTTAACTTAATCTCATATCTGATGAATAAGAAATTAACCATAAACAATTAACACATCAGAGAGAATTAACAATTAACAATTAACATAGAATACCAATATTTTTTATGTGGAAACCCTGTTAGGGGAAAAACCACGCTGGATGTTAGTCCACAATATTATACCCTATTAAAAGTATAATGAAAAAAATAAAGGGGAATGCACATGCATTCAGGCACACTTCCTAGAGCTCACTACTCAGTTAAAAAAGGGGCTCACTGCCCAACAATACAAAATAGGATTAAATCCGGAGGGTACGAACTGAGAAAATAGATTTTGCACAAGCCTAATTACAGTTCCAATTAAGCACATAAAACTACTTCACTTTTCACTCAACCTACTTCACACTTCGCTCAGTCTTCTTCACACTTTACTCTTCAATTGAATGATATTCACACATACACACATAGGAGCACACCTGACACACATTACACCAATGAAACAATTGCTCTTATATATCTGCATCATGGATTACATCAACAACTTAGTTGGCCAAAAAAATAAAACATATTTGCAATGTCGGCCCAAATTTATAATTAAATTTTCAATGTGGGTCTAAACACCATTGGCCAATACAATGATGCGACCCAAAACAATATTCATGAGTGCACCAAACATTCAAATTTTAATTTTCAAGGATCCACAACATGTTGCCACCATCATGTTGGCCAGGAACATGAAAACTCGAACGTGTACAAGAAAAATCTTTGACCACAAGTACACCGATCAATGTGGATGTACAAGAATGGTGGAGAATTATCTAGAAGCAACCAAGAATGCTAGGAGCTAACAAAGAAGCATCTAAAACAACTAAGATTATCAGAATCACACAATCTTCACTCAGGAACACTGACAGAGACCACAAAAATACTGTCAAACCACAACATGATCAAATCAACATGTGAACCTCTGAAACTTCTGATAGATGATCTAGATACTCTCAAAAATAAACCCTTTATTCCATAGCAGTTGATCTCCAACATATAGAATAGGACACCTTCATGACCTTCACAGTTCCACTAGCAACAGGCAACTCTGTAACCCTTTCTTTCACAATTTTCTCAATATCCTCGACATATACAGCCTTCAATACAATGATGCTAATAGTGTTGACATCATTGACAACCACATATCAACAACACACCCTCAGCATCCAACAATCTCCCCCTTTGGAATTGATGGCAACACATGATGTGAAAAATACCATCAGCACAACTATACTAACTCCCCCTTAGATTTTGACTCCTCTTCTCAATTTCTCTTCTCCATCTAAAAATATTTTTCACATTACTCTTCTCTGCCTTTGACGTTAATGGAAAGGGTAACCATGACCTTTCCATATACACGCTTCAAACCACATATCTACATTATCCGACTACCCCCCGAGTAGCAACCATAGAGAAATTAACTGATCAAAAATATATAATGAGGCTCACGATTGATGCAAAGTATCTTTTGAAGGTTCTTATTAGGTAGGTAGAATTAATTTAGCATCTCCTCCAGAGTGTCTGTGCATCTTCGCAATATTTAGTAAAGATGTTTGCAATTTGTTCTTTGGTAGGTAAATACTCCAATCTAACTTCTTTCTCATTCACTTTCTCCCTCAAGAAATGAAACTTGATTGATATGTGTTTGGTCTTAGAGTGGAGTACCAGATTCTTTGAAATATTTATTGCACTTGAATTCTCACAGTATATGGAAATAGGTTCTTCATATACCACTCTGATATCTTTCAGCATATGTTTCATCCATATCACTTGAGTACAATTATTGGTAGCAGTAATATATTTTGCTTCAGCAGTAGATAGAGAAATGGAATTCTACTTTTTTCTCAACTAGGACACCAGCTTCTTCCCTAGGAAGAAAGCACCACCACTAGTAATTTTATTTTCATCTACATCTCCAACCCAATCCACATCATTATATGTACTCAAAGTGAGATCATCATCCTTTCGATACCAAATTCCAAAGTCAATTGTTCCCTTCAGATATCTGAAGATTCTCTTAATAGTAGTTACATGTGATTCTTTTGGATCAGTCTGAAATATAGCAACCATACATACAACATTCATGTAATGTCTAGCGCCCAGCCTAGGTCAAATAGAGCAACCAATCGAATACTGACTCTATATCTAGTTTGACTTTCCTTAGGAGAATCATCATTATGTGTTAGCTTGCATTCGGTCACCATGGGAGTACCAACAGGCTTTAATTCTTCCATCCCAAATTTCTTCATTAGCTCTCTCACATATTTGGACTAAGATATGAAAATTCCCTTGTCTAACTGGGTAACTTGGTAATCCCAAAAGAACTTCATTACTCCAATCATCCTTATCTCACCACTCTCTGCTTTAGTAGCAAAACTTCATACATAGATTATCATTCCCAAAAATAATGTCATCAATGAAAAATTGGACACTAATCCTTGGACAGATCCAACTTTGAATTATAAATCGCTATCAACAGCATCTTCTTTATTAAATCCAAGCCTACTAACTATTTGTCTACCTACTGCCACCAAGCTTCCGGAAGTTTCTTAATTCCATTGTATTTTAAGCCGAACGATGTCTTCCCTTTGTCAAAAATCCATTTGTTGTTCAATGTATACTTTTCTTTCTAGTTCTCCATTCGTAAATGTCGACTTCTA
Organism: Sequoia sempervirens; assembly: GCA_007258455.2. NCBI lineage: Eukaryota > Viridiplantae > Streptophyta > Pinopsida > Cupressales > Cupressaceae > Sequoia > Sequoia sempervirens. Next base: position 19,873 of record VDFB02099953.1, on the reverse strand, counting down.
CATCTCCATTTAATAGAGTTTAGTTCTTATATGCAAGTAGGCAAGTAGCCATCAGCTTCACTTTGTGAAGATAGTGTTTTTCAAATCACTTTCATTTGAGAATAGCTTTGACACCCAACCCCAGCCTCACCCCTAACCCACCCCGTCCCATCCTGTCCAAACACCCATTTAGTGCTCAATCATCATTTGTGTATTTGGGTTCAGTGGAACCAAAGTATTCATGTGTCATTCTTTTCACTTCAGGTCAATTCTTCTCCCTTCATAGATTTCATCCAAAGGTTCATCTTAAGGTGCTTCCAATGACATCTTTAGGTTCAATTCCTTGGAAATTGGACAATACTCTTTCCATCTTTTCTAGTTTGTAATAATTCCTTTACTCTTATCTCCTATAATTTGATTTTCAAAATGATTTAGCTTTACATACCTTGAAACTTTAGGACTTTCTCAAGCATCTGGTTCTTTTGTTCTTTCTTTTGTACTTGTACTTGTTTGTGCTTCCTGACTTACTTGATTTACTGAAATGAATTGAGGTTGCTTTACTGAAACATATGGAATAATTTGAAGTCTGTTTTGTGTCTGAGAATTCTTCCCTTGGCTTGTATTGTCTTCATCTGAATCATAACCATGATATCTAGATGATTTGGCAGAGTCCTCATCAACTCTAACATTTGCACTCTCAACCATTTTTCTCAGTCTTTTGTTATAGCATCTGTAAGCCTTTCTCTTAGTTGAGTAACCTAGAAAGATTCCTTCATCACTTCTTGCATCAAACTTTCCTATATCATCATCTCTCTTGATATAACACTTGCTTCCAAATATCTTGAAATGTTTAATAGTAGGCTTATAACCAAACCATAGCTCAAAAGGGGTCTTACCAGAATTACCATTAACATTTACCCAATTCAAAGTATACATAGCAGTGCTTACAACTTCACTCCAATAGATCTGGGGTATGTTTCCTTTGATCATCATTGTTCTAGCAGCATCCAAAATTGTTTTATTCTTTCTCTCTGCCACTCCATTCTGTTGAGGGGTTCTGGGAGCAAATAACTGTCTTCTTATTCCATGTTCTTCACAAAAAGAGTTGAAATCTCTGGAGGTGAACTCACCACCTCTATTAGACCTCAGGCATTTAATTTTTAGACCTTTCTCATTCCCTGCCATAACCTTTAAACTTTTGAACTTTTCTAGTGCTTCACATTTTTCTTTTAGGAAAGAAACCCATATCATTCTAGAATAATCATCAATAATCAACATAAAGTACCTTTCTCCATGAATAATTTTGACTCTAGAGGGACCACAGAGATCAGTATGTAGTAGCTCCAGCAAATCATTTGAATGAAATTATTTTCTCCAGAAAGATACTCTAGTTTGTTTACCCATCTAACACTCCTTACAAATTGTGTTAGCAGGCTTTACTAACTTAGGTAGATCTCTTATTGCTTGAGTAGAACTTACCTTGACAATGTTATCAAAATTCACATGAAACGGCCTCCTATGCCACAACCATCTTTCATCTACTTGAGCAATTAAACAACTCTCACTAGTAGTATTTAGGTGAAAAATATTGCCTTTTTTCTGTTTACCTATACTAATCATATTGCCAGAACTTCCATGTATCTTGCATCTCCCATCTTTGAACTGTAGATCATAGCTTGTGTCCACCATCTATCCAACACTCAAAATATTGTGCTTTAGGCCTTCAACATAAAGAACATCATCAGTGTTATGCTTACCACCAAGACAAATAGAACCTCTACCACGAATCACACCAGCATTGCTATCTCCAAACCTTACAACTCCACCATCATACTTTTCTAGACTTACAAATTTTCTTTTATCACCAGTCATATGATGTGAGCATCCACTTTCAATAACCCAATCATCCTTTTCTTCAACTCGGGCTACAAGAGCTTTCTCATCTTTAGAGATTCAGTAGCCATAGGACTATTTTCCTTGAGAGCAATGAAAACCCAATCATCTTCATTTCTATTATCTTTATCAGACTCATCATTATCACCTCTCTTCTGGAGAAAGTAACACATTTCCTTGGGTATCTAGAATTGTTGTGCTTTAGATCCGTAAATCCTTTAGGGGCACCTTATGTCGACTCATTTTATCGCTAGTTATCAATAAGGGGAAGCAGGTCTTTCTTACTTTTTTTTCTTTACTTTTTATCTCCCATCCCAAACCCACCTCCCCAACTGGAAACACTCTCCTCAGATTATATCTTTGTTTGCTACTTTTAGATACAAGAGGCCTTGAATGCAATTCTAGCCCTGCATAGATTCACCAAATTCACTGCATCTCACTTAATCTCAAAAAGCAACGCAGCTTACTCAATCCAGTGTATCTCTTTGGTCATTGCTACTTTAACCCCAGCCTTCAAGAGCATGAGCCTTCACTTTGTGTAGGAGGGAGGCAAGGATCTGGGCATCTTAGCCAGCCATACTTCATCTCATCCAAGGAACCACCGGGCACATACCACCCCATCACTATTTCTATTTACTTTTATGTAAAAGAAGTGATATTTTCATCTTCACCCATCTTCAATTCTTTCTATACTTTCCTCTTTCAAACTTTGTAGCTTAGCCATCTTCAATCTCTGCATCTCCCTTCATACAAAGTCTCCAGCTTTGTCCAAATCTCATGAGTTGTCTTCAAACCTATCACATTTTCCATCTCTGAATATATTAGAGCACTCACCAAAGCTTCAATAGCCCTGATATTATTTTCAGCTTCTTTAATCTCATCAGTAGTGGAGGGACCATTTTGAGGAATAACATATGGATCTTTTGTAATCTTCCAATAATCTTTGCCAATACACCTCAGGTTACATTCCATCTTAACTTTCCACAGTAAGTAGTTAGTTCCATCAAATATAGGATTGTCCTTCTTATATGATGCCATCCCAAATCACCTCAAGCTTTTAGACTTCTTCAGAGGAACCTACTCTGATACCAATTGTTGGAAAAACAAGGACAAATAACTAAGAGGGGGGTTGAATCAATTGTCAAAAAATAATTAAATTTTCAAACTTTACTTAACTTAATCTTAGATCTAATGAATAAGCAATTAACCATAAAAAAATAACACATTAGAGAGACAGAGAACACCAAGATTTTTTACGTGGAAACCCTATTAGGGGAAAAACCATGGTGGATGTTAGTCCACAATATTATACCCTATTAAAAGTATAATGAAAACAATAAAGGGGAATGCACATGCATTTAGGCACACTACCTAAAGCTCACTACTCAGTTACAAAAGGGGCTCACTACCCAAAAATATAGAATAGGATTAAATTCAGAGGGTACGAACTGAGAAAATAGCTTATGCACAAGCCTGATTACAATTCCAATTAAGCACAAAAAACTCCTTCAATTTTCACTCAAACTACTTCACACTTCACTTAGTCTTCTTCACACTCTGCTTTGCAATCGAATGATATTTTCACATACACACATAAGAGCACACCCGACACACATTACACCAATGAAACAATCACTCTTATATTTCCACATCATGGATTACATCAACAACTTAGTCGGCCAGAAAAATAAAACATATTTGCACTGTCTGCCCAAATTTACAATTAAATTTTCAATGTGGATCTAAAAATTGTTGGCCAATACAATGATGCGACCCAAAACAATATTCATGAGCATGCCAAACATTCAAATTTTACTTTTCAAGGATCCACAACACGTTACCACCATCATGTTGGCCAAGAACATGAAAACCCAAACATGCACAAGAAAAAAATTTGACCACGAGCACACCGATCAATGTACAAGAATGATGGAGAATGATCTAAAAGCATCCAAGAACACCGGGAACTAACAGAGAAGCATCCGCAACAACTGATATTATCATAATCACAAAATCTTCACTTAGGAACACTAACAGAGACCACAAAATATTGTCAAACCACAACATGATCAAATCAACACACGGACCTCTAAAACTTCCGGTAGATGATCTAGATACTCTAAAAAATAAACCCTTTAGTCCACAATAGTTGATCTCCAACGTATAGAATAGGACACCTTCATGGCCTTCACAGTTCCACTAGCAACAGGAAACTCTGTAACCCTTTCACAATTTTCTCAATATCCTTGACATATACAACATTCAATACAATGATGCTAATAGTGTTGACATCAATGACAACCACATATCAGCAACACACCCTCAGCATCCAACATTGGGTTCATAAGAAGTGGGCTCTGAAAGGGAAGGTTGAGGTTGCAACTATGGCTATAGTCCTTTTTTCCTTTTTCTTGTGATGAAGACTTGAGGTTGGTTTTTTCCAAAGGGATGTGGATATTTGGTCGTCTTACCTTGGTGTTACACCCTTGGGAACCTAGGATGGATCTATCAAAGTTTTTTTTCATTTGGCTCCTATTTGGGTGAAGCTACTTAATCTGCCTTTGGAGTATTGGGATGAAGAGGTGTTTAAGGCAGTGGCTAACTCTTTTGGATGCCTAGTTTCTATTGATGAGGCCACTCTTTCTAGAAGGCATCTAGTTGTAGCTAGGATTTGTGTCATGATTGACCATGATGTGGTGCTACCTTAATTTTTTCAACTTAACTCAAAGGTGAGCTATTGGAAACAATAGGTTTTCTTTGAATATTTTCTATTTGCATGCTTCAAATGCAAAAAATATGGTCATTGGGCTAATGATTTCCCTGTTAAGGTGGCACTACCCAAGGTTGTCCCTCAATCTAAAGTCTGGAAGGTCAAGGAGGCTAAGGGATCTTCTGCTCTTCCTGAGCAAGATGATTCTGGTGCTAATAATGTTCTAGAGGTTGTAGCCAATAAAGAGGATCATACCACCCCTCACCCCTAGGGGAGTGAGGAGACCAAGAAGTTTGAGGATGATACTGTTGGAAACTCTGATGATATCAATGTAGATCATGTTTTAGATACTTTTTTCTTCCCTAAATAGGTTATTCTAGAGCCAAATGGTGCTCCTTCTTCTTCCCTGGATTGTGCATCTAGTCTTGTGGGTGGAGAGGGAGCTTTAGTGGTTGTTGATACGGGGATCAAGGAAGAGGAAGGATATATTCTAGTGAGGGGCAAAAAGAAGAAGACTTCCTCTTCCCCTCCTCCTCAACCCTACAAAGGTGTTACCACAAGAAGGAAAAAAGTGGACTATGGGTCTGAATAGAGGGGTCAAGGGAGGCCCTCTTTGCATAAAAGTAGGGAGAGAGATTGTAAGTGGGATATTGTGGAGGGTTTTAAAAAGACCCTCTTTGATATGTGCTCTAAGAGCACCCCCTCCTTGTGCAAATGAATATTATCTTTTGAAACATCGAGGGGACAAATAATGTGCATAAATAGGACCCATTGAAGAACCTGATTAGGGACCATAAGCCAGACATTTTGTTGATTCAAGAAACCAAAATATAAATTGATAAGTTGGAGGCTTTAAAGAAGCTATTTTTCAAAGATTGTGGTTTTCATGTGGTTATCTCTAAGGGGGCCTTGGGTGGTCTTGCTACGTTTTGGAATTCTAGATTGATTAAAGGTGTCCTAGTTGCGGATGGATTCAATCATGTGGAGATGAAGTTTTGTCTACTTTGGGATCCTTCCTCTTGGTTTATTTTCAATGTTTACACTCCCAACTTGAAGAGGGATAGGAAGAGGCTTTGGGATGAGCTTGGTTGTCTTTGAGCTAATTTTCTAGATCTCCCTTGCCTAGTAATAGGAGACTTTAACACTCCCCTTTGTGATAATGAGAATGTGGTTGGCACTCAGGCCAATCCTGATAGCCGTCTAGAGCTAAGGATGTTCATAGATGATAATGCTCTTATTGATGTAAAAATGACAAGGGCCCAGTTTACCTAGTCCAACAGGAGTGTTGGTGCTAAAAATATCCAAGTCATGCTAGATCAAGCTCTGGTTTTGGCCTCGTGGTTTGTGGATTTTTATTGCTCCCTCTTGATGATTACAAGATGTGGCTTGGATCATTTCCCCATCTCATTTGTGGCTAATAAGATAGGGGGTAAGAAACAATTTCCTTTTCGTTTTGAAACTATGTGGTTGAGGGATCCCAGGTTCATGGATTGTATTAAGATTTGGTGGCAACTGCACATTGATGGATGTGCGATGTTTAGAGTGGCTAAGAAGTTGGATTTCGTAAAGAGAAATCTTAGGAAGTGGAATCGGGAGTTGTTTGGTCACATTTTTTATTCTAAGAATGTTATTATTCAACGGTTGGATTGTGTGCAAGAGGATATTCAATCAAAGGGTTTGTTGAAGGAGCTCCAACTCAAGGAGGATTTTCTTTTTGCTCAGCTTCATGACATTGTTGCAAAGCAGGAAGATTCCTGGAGGTAGATATATCACGTTATATGGCTCTAGTCTAGGGACTGGAACTCCAAGTTATTTCATCTTACTGCCCTCAGGCACAAATCGGTGAACAGGATCTCCTCCATCATGGTTGATGGTTTTTTGTCGACTGATGAGGATGATATTAGGAGAGTTGCTACAAAAAATTTCATGCATATTCTTAGAGATGATCTTGATTTGGACCAACATTGTGTGGAGGCTTCTTTGGATGTCATTCCCTAGCTAGTCTCAAAGCATCTGGATGGGGAACTGACTGCTATTCCCTCTTCTTTGGAGATCAAGGAGGCAGTTTTCTCTTTTGAAGGGAACAAGTCCCCCAATCCTGATGGCTTTCCTTTTCTATTTTTTCAGTCGTGTTGGGAGATTATACTGGAAGATGTGATCAATGCCACCAAAGAATTTTTTCGTTCCAAAAGATTACTTAAAGAATTTAATGTGACTTTCATTATTTTGATTCCTAAGACTATTGATGCTAATGGCTTTGGAGACTATTGTCTGATCAACCTCTACAACTCCATCTATAAGATTATCTTGAAGGTGTTGGCCACTCAGGGATCCAAAGGATTCTCCCTCGGACCTGATTTCAAAATAACAAAGTGGTTTCATGAGCACGTAATACCTGCACCATAAGTTGGACTCTAAAAGGACAACATAATGTCACACTATTTTTTTCTTTTAAAAGCAAAACATTGTGTAAGATAAGCTTGTAAATTTGTTACATGAAAGCAATTATACATTTACTAATTCATCCACATCCTCTTGGGTACACGATACGGTCATTACAATTCTGAAACCTTAATCAAATGAAAGCAAATGAAAATTTGAGACCAATAATGATAACATACAATCATTAATGATCACATGCGAATAAAACGATACACCATTTTATAAGAATTCAATTCACAGATCCATAATACAATGGTGGAGCATATTTCTACAGATACAACATATCAGATAATGGCTATCACATAAGGTTTACAAAGATAGAATAATACATTACAACTATTTTTAGGAGTACATTACATCACTTTAGGAGTACATTACATTACTTCAGGAGTAACTTACATTACTTCTGGAGTCCATATGCATCCTATCGTGCAGAGGAAAAGATGCATCCAATACAAGGTTACATAATGGAACATGGTACAAAAGAACTGAGGTAGAGTCCTAGATTAACTGCATCGACATGAACTCAAATTGGGGACCCAATGGGGTGCATAGCACGTTCCACCCGACCGCGTGGACCCGAAGGTCCACCCCCCATGCTAGGAGATGACAAGAAAGGACCCATGACCAAGACATACAAGAAGAACGATCATAAGACCAAATCACGAGGTCAACCAAAACATATCATACAACAAACTCAATGACCACATACAAGGTGACTGCTTCCAAAGGAATACAAATGAAAAGTAAGGGATTCTATGACACAAATATTCATATGCTCACAACTGGAGGGTACGTAAATACTTGGGTTCCCAAAGAAGCTCACATCAAGGAAAAATTCACTCCTCAAAGATATTTAAATAACATTGAAACATCATTACACTCAATAATTAATGAGTCCATTCAATTCACAATTGGAAGACATTTGTTGATATTCATGAATTAACTAGCTGTCATTACCATTGAACTCAACTAATTAGACAACTAAAGTGAAGATAGGGCAAGTATCATAGTAAAATTCCCAACCCATATTTATGACCTATTTTGATAACTTAAATTGAAGGTAGATTAGTCCCACAATAAACATAGTGACAACTCTCACACTTTCAGTGGTAATGATATGAATTGATTAGAATTGTCTTGATACTTGAAGTGATGACGTCTCTTAATAAAGAGACATTAAGGGATACATTTCAAATATGATACCTTCATCCAGTATTTTGTAAATTACAACCTCCAAAGAGAAATAATAAAGTAAATGACACTATATAAGTTTATGATCTATTACACTACATTAATGACACAAACCAAACACTTTGATTCCTCAAGATTTCCAAGAAATTAACTCAATAACCATTTAAACTATAGATTTATTTGATTGGATACATATTATCTAATGTTCCTAATACAAGACAATTGATATTATTATTATAATCAATATAATCATTAACATTAATGCCGATGTATAGATACCCCTCCTGATTTTAATATAATAATATCTCCCCCCCTCCCCTTAACCCTAATAAAGTTAAACCAAAATAAATAAATGAAAATCCATTACCTATATAAAATGTATTTATTAAATTATCTACTAATTCCTTTTATTTATATCTATATTTAAATACATGGATAATGGGTACTTTATATATATAAATAAAATAAAATAAAAGAATGACCTTATTTGCTCATAAAGATTAAATTTATTTTCTATGGGAAGAAATAAAAGAGCCTTCTTTCTTTTCTTTTCTTTAAAAAAAAATACTAATTCTACCTAAATATAAATTTCCTCTTCTTCACGGGGAGAAGGAAACATTTCTTTATTTTTTGTTATTTTATTTATTTTCTTTATTCTTAGAATGATTACTTTTTTCTTGAAGGGCTCCCTCGGAAAATGCGTAGAATTCATTAACCCTACTCTTTTAAAATTAAGTTAATTTTATATTATCCATCCTTATTCTTAATTTCCCCACATACACGTGGGTCTCTTTATAATGGTTTGGAGGATAAGAAATACGACATGAGAAGAATAATAATAATTTAAAATAGTTAAAAGGAGAGTAAATCATTGTTGTCCCTTGGAAACAATCTAGACATTATTCAATTAAAGACACAGCTGGAAATCTTAACAGCCATTTAAACTTTAAAATAGATTTATATTGAATTTATCTGAACACAACGATCTCCAAAATGTTCATTAAATTGTGTTTCTTAACACTTGATTGATGATTATTTGATCCTTATTTATTTTAGTTTTAAAAGATGGGGACAAAGGAATTACTGGATATGGGAGCCGAGTACCACATTTACAGCTAGATATTACATGTTCATTTCCTGTGAGTAAATTTTGAAATCAATATACAAGATTTACTTGATAGTTTTCTAATTTACTGGCTGTAAGATTAAGCATTTAGTGATTATTTATACACCAAGGATTAATAGATTAAATTAGAATATTTCGTATGAGTAAATTTTGAAATCAATATATATAAGATTTACTTTGACAGTTTTCTAATTTATTGGCTGTAAAATTAAGCATTTTCTGATTATTTATACACCAAAGATTAATAAATTAAATTAGAATAGTTCCCTGTGAGTAAATTTTTGAAATCAATATATAAGATTTACTTTTGACAGTTTTCTAATTTACTGCTGTAAAATAGACACACGTATGACACACGCACAAAAATGTGGGTGCTTAAACAAGACACGTGAACTAGAAGGAATATATTGAAGGTAGGCAGAGGGCTCATGTCAGGCAGGTGTACTTCTTAGATGCTCTTCTAAGTTTCTTTAGTATATCAATATATATATACTGTTTACTTCTACATTATTTATTTTGAATATTATTAAATTTCATATTTTTAAACATATTTAATGACATACATTAATAATATTAAATGTATTTTCATTTGCCTTAGTCTCTGGAACTATTGACACAAAACTGCCAACTACTATTTATATTATTTTAGTAATAATAATAATAATAATAATGTTTTTTTTATTTGACATTATTTATTATTATTATTATTATTAGTATTTTACTTTATTAGAAATCTCTAGATGAAATAAAGAGGACTTATATTTCTCTTATTAATTTTATGAAGGAATTAATTCAATGTTCAAGAATAATTGAATAAGTATTATATATATATATATATATATGCAAATACTAAAATTTTCAATTTAAACTTCTTAAATCAAATAACATCCTCTTTCTACTGCTCACATAACTCAATGGCACAATTAACAATGAAATATCAAATAGCACTTACACAGAAATCCAAAGAGACCGATTCAAAGGGGTGCTACACCTAAGGGGTGATAGATTTTTGACTCCATTATAATAGTTCATGACATTACTCATTCTCTTAATTCTAATAAGAAGCCAAGCTTTTTTTGAAACTAGATCTTCTTAAGGCTTATGATAGGGTTAGTTGGAATTTCTTACTTGTTTTTTTGGCTCATTTTTTCTTTTTTTAGAAGTTTGTATAGCTTGTTGAACAACTCATTTCGACTCCTTTTGTTGTTTTGGTGAATGGTTCTCCTTTTTTTTGGAGTTTGTGTGGTTTGAAATAGGGAGACCCTATCTCTCCACTGATTTTTATTCTGATGGAGGAAGCTCTCGGTCAGAATATTTAGAGGGATTTATCTATAGGTTCCTTGGGGGGTATCTCCCCTTCTTCCAGATGTGAGCCTGTTACTCATCAACAATTTGTTATGATACTATCTTGATGGGTGAATATTCTATTTGTGAGATTAGAACCATGAAGAGATTGATTGAGGCTTATGAGAAGGCATTTGGCCAATGTATTAATCTTCCCAAGAGTCAACTTTTTTCCTCAATACCCCCGAGTTTCTCTTGTTGAAACTAGCCAAAATCCTTTCCTGTAATAGGGGTGATCTTCCCTCAACATATTTGGGGTTACCCTTGTGTATCTCTAAAACTCTAGATTCCTTTTGGCTTGGTATTCTTGATAAGTTTAGTAGAAAGCTGGCAGGTAGGAAGGGTGCACTTCTCAGTCAGGTGAGGAAGGTAAAAATCATCTCTTCTACTCTTCAAAATCTTCCCCTGTATGCTATGAGTCTTTTTAGAATTCTGGCTAAATACAAGGAGAAAATGGAACAAATTATGAGAAGATTTTTGTGGTCGGGTGTTGAAACTAAAGCTAGAATTCCACTTGTGGCATTGGACTTGCTTTGCAGGGCTAAGAAGTGGGGTGGTCTGGGAATTAGAAACTTAAAATCTTTTAATAAGGCTTTACTTTTGAAGAACATTTGAAGGCTTCTCAGTGGGGAAGCTAGTTGGGCTTCTCTAGTTAGAAATAAATATCTATATGGCTATGGGAGAACTTGGAATATGCTCGCTTCTAATGACATCCCTACTGGCTCTTGTTTTTGGAGAAATACCATCCCTTGTAGGGAACTGATTGCTAATGGTGTTAGGTGGTTTTTGGGTGATGGTTCCAGAATTCTCTTTTGGGAAGACACTTGCTGTGATTTTCAGCCTATGATCAATCATCCTTGGGCCCCTCCCATTGTTCCATAATGCAAGCGCCTCTTTGGTAACATGGTGGCTGATTATATTCAAAATGGGGCGTGGAAGGATTTCCAAGATTGGGACCCATCGCTGAATTTCCTTCAGGAATTCATGCATAATGTCTATGTCCCTCTTCATCTGAGATCGAATCGGGTGGTTTGGCCCCCCTGTGCTAATGGTAAGTTTTTGGTGGCCTCTTCTTTTGTTAATTCATTGAGAAGCCTAACACTTTTCCATTATGGGGGAAATTATGGAATAAGGTGTTGATACCTAAGGTGAATGTTTTCATCTGGGTGTTCATGCAAAGTAAAGTATTAACTCAAGATAATTTGTGCAAAAGGGGATTTGTAATTCCAAATAGATGTGTCCTCTATGAAGCTGATGCAAAGAGTTCCTTCCACCTTATCCTTGGGTGTAGTTTTTCTTCTCTTCTCTAGAGTCATTTTCTTGGCCTTTAGAATCTGGACTGGGTCTTCCTGGACTCTCTTTGTAGTTTTGTTGAACAATGGAAGTGTCCCTCCTCCTCCCCCTTTCTTCGATGATTGTGGGATCTTATGGCCCTACATATTGCATGGGGTATCTAGAAAGAATGTAACAATAGAATTTTCTATGAATCTAAAATCAAGATAAATAGTCTCTTCATTAAGATTCGTTGGGAAATCTTGGAAAACTTTGCTCTCATTGGGTCTAATGCACCACATTGTGCTCCATCCTCTTGCTTGTCTAGGTATGACTTGTTGGTGATTTCTAATTGGAATATTCCCTCTTTATCGTCTTAGACTACCAAGTCAAATCTAATTGCTAGATTGAATACTAAGTGGAAGCCCCCACCTTCAGGGTGGGTTAAAATTAACTATTATGTGGCATCCAAGGGTAGTCCTAGTCCTACTAGTTGTGGGGGGGGTATTGAGGAATGAGGATGGAAAACTCTTAAGTGTGGTGGCACTCCCATTGGGAAATCGGACAAATCAATATGTTGAGGTGGAGGCTACATTTATAAGTATTAAATTTGTCATGGATAGGGGCTACTCCAAACTATGGGTGGAAGGAGACTCGCTAAACATCATCAATTGTCTATGTAGAACCCACAAGCCTAGCTAGAGCATCGATCAATTGGTTAAGGATGCTATTATGATGTTGAGGTCTTGTGAGGAAACTCATGTTTCTCACATATATCGAGAGGGTAATACATTGGTAGATTTTTTTTGCTAATGAAGTTGTCAAAGTTAAAGAGTTTAGAGTGTGGTAGGAGTACTCTCTCCTTCCCGAGGTAGCTAAGATCTTAATGTGAAATGATGGATTTGGCTAAGTTTATGTGGTGGCCTTATTTTACATTCAATACCGGCTTTATACTCGCACACTTTGTGAGTATCGCTCAACTTGTTGGCTCTCAGTTGAATGCTTCTTGCAAGGGTTTTCTGCTATTGGTTTTTGTGAATATGGGGGGTGACCAAAGTCGAATTGAGCCCCATTCTTGTGCAATTATGAGAAAGAAGAAGAAAATTTGTAGGATTCTCCAACATGGGAATTTCATGCCTTTCCTGGAAAGGCTTCATGGTCATGATCGCAACACTTCTACAAATTTTGTTTCATAGTGGCACAATCATAAACTCGAGATTAAGGGAATGGTAGTTGACATCAATGAGGAGCTTATACCTACTGTGATTGGGTTGCCTATGATTGGCCACAAATTCTTCAAAGATAAGAAGAGCAAGGAGGAGGCAATGGCTCAATTCTTTAAAGATGAATGGAAAAAAATCATCAAGATGGAGGCTTGGGGCTATAAATAGAAGTCTCTCAAGAAGATATGGGCGGATATAGAAAAAATTATCATGCAGTATGTGACTCTGGAAGGAAGGTTCAGTGCAATCCTTGGCCATCATTTTACTCTTTTAAATCATTTTCGGCATGGGTTGTTTATTTATTTTCCTTTCTTTCTCTTGTACTCCATGGAGGTCTTTGTGTATGCGCACTTGCAAAATAGGAGAGCATTGGTCCTGCACAAGGGCCTCATTTTGTTAATTATGGAACATGTAAAATCCCTAATTCCTGCCACCTCAATTAAGGGAAAGGACAAGACTTTAAGTGAGGATTTGGTTCCATCTAGTTCAAATACCAGTGTGAATGAGGATGAGGAGTGGAATGAAGAAGGTAAGGATATGTCTTCCTCCCCTACGGCTACCCCTTCTAAGAAGAGAAAGAAGAGAAACACTAAAGAAAAACAGGCAACCAAGTGGCTTATTCTTCATGAGTCGGAGTCCCAGTATGATGGTAATGACATAGAGGTGGGTTATAAGGATTCCAGGTCCAAGGATGGTGTTGTGAATATTGGTCAAGTTGATGCAAAGGTAGAAGGTAAGGAAGAGGGTTTATAGGAGATTGTTGTGACCATGGAGTCCAAGGAGAAACCTAGAAGGGGTTCTAAGCACATTGCCAAGATAAGGAACTAGGCCACAAAATATGTGGTAAAGGATACCATGAAGCTTTGCAAGGAGAAGGATCTTAAGGAGAAGATGATAGAAATTGATGATTCCCTAATTCCAAATTCTCCAAATGTCAAACCTGTTGGTGAGAAACTTGTGTAGGAGGAGGAGGATGTTGAGCAAAAGCATATGAAGCTAGAACCTCTCAAGGCTAACCCTATATCAGAGGATTTCTCCTATCTTAATGATGAAACCACCTCAATGTTTGAGCTACTTGACATGGCGAGGGAGAGGGCCACTGGTACTTTGAAATTGGTAAAATGGACTCTATAGGAATTCACAGGGTTAACATCAAAATCAAGGGATTGAAAGAGAATGTGCAAAATATTCCAAAAGGAACTATGTATGATATTCTGATTGATAGAATTGTTGATCTTGAGAGTTCTTTCACTAATTTCAAGTCCTTATGTGAACAACGCCAAGATTATTTAGAAGCCAAGGTTTTGGAGACCAACGTGGATATCAAGAAACTACTCCATGCTTGTCATATTTCCGTTAAGAATTATGTAGATTCTTTAGAGGTCATGTTCCGCAAGATCAATGAGCTTAGAGAGGACCAGTTGTATTTTTCTGAGTTGATGGAGAAGGAGCAAGCATCTAAAGGAAAAGAGAAAAAAGGTGGAAAGGATGATGTTAAAGGCCCTACTACTAGAGGGGCAGGTGATTGGAGGAAATCTTTTGAGGAATAGAAAAAAGAACCGTTGGACATGATTGGGATTCATAGGAACTAGGAACTCAAGGTTGCCAACACCTTAAGAATCATGAAGTGGTGTCTTGTTGTGTGTCTTTTGTGTTTATTTCTTTGCTGCTAGGTCTTGGTTTCTTTCCTATTATTTTGTTGTTTTTTTGTTCATGGTTGTTGCTGATAGTTTAGTGTTACATCTTTATAGCATCATTTTGTATCTACATTTCTAAATGGTTTTGGGTCCCTTCAAAACCTATTTTTCCCATATAATCAAAACCATAAATCATGTTATCTCTAAACTTTATATCCAACACAAATGATTCAATAGTTGAACACAAAAATACTATGTATTGTTATAAAAACAACATATTATTATTTAAAATACAACTTATATACAACTTTAAATTATCATAAAACTTTTTTACAACCCTTCACATTTCATGATAAAATACAATGTATTTATTTTGTTCACCTTTTATTGCAATCCATATTTTATAAATGCAAATGGCAAACAAGTGCAATGAAAAGCTTCCTATCCTAAACTAGAACAAATATCAAATAGAGCATGCAAAAGAAGTTCAAATAAAAAGTTAAACAAGTATTACTAAGACTCAATTGCAAAATGTGATTTGTTCCAATTATTCAGGATGTGGATATTTTATGCATAAAAGTCACCTATTTTGAAAATATACAAGTAGCATAAAAATGTATTGATTGAAATACATAGGACAATTTATCTCAATTTATAGATTTTTGGGAAGGATAATGGATGATGGAGATGTAATGTGAAGATCAAAGGTGGATGATGAAAGAGAAGACTTTCCTAGGATTAAGGAGAGAATTAAGGTTCATCATGTAGATTGTTTGAAAATGAAGGGCTACGATGAACTTGTAGACACTTAAAAGTCCTAATTAATATTATGCATCTGATTCTGATAAATTAACACCATTTCTTCCTAAATCACTTTGAACTAACCAATTAATTAAATAATCAGCATTATTTAGTTAAAATCGATGATTTCCACTATTAATCAAATAATTAAATTTATTAGATTAATTCACCTTTCTTTTGACTAATGTTCATCATATTTAATTAAATCAAATCATTTAATTGAATCCCTCCAACTCCTCCCATTTGATTAAATAAATCAAACTATTTAAATCAAATGTCACAATCCCCTAACCCATTCCAATTAATTAACTCTAAACCACTTTCTAATCTTCATTAATGAATCCTCCATCTTTTAAATTTCCTCAAAAGTTAAATCAACCCATGGTCAACTAACCAAGTTGCACATGAAAATAATTTCTATTAATTATCTAATTCCTCTATTTATCCTCACAATGGCATATTCCAAGGAATATTCCTCTCAACTACCTCTCCATTAAATTTCTCTTCGAAGGTTTTAAAAATTCTCTTACACATTCATAAATACCTCTTACAAAGGCATTTATTTCCACTTACATGTCATCTTGTATCTTACAAGGGCATTCAATCCTCTTACATCCTCACCCACATTCTCTTACATCTCAACCATATTCATTTACTTATTCTGGCAACCTTTCAAATCCTCAACCATTCTCATTTATTCCTCTTGCGTCCTCCTTTTACTCAACACATTCCCCAAAATGTGCTCCACTCTCATCCAATAGAATTGTGGCAAGTGTCGCATTCTCATTGGCTCTCCTTTTATCCCATATTCACCAATTCCTTGCATTCCTCAACCCTTGAGTCCTATAAATAGAGGCTTCCTCTACACAATATGGATCCACGTCTTCAAGCATTCTCACTATAGGAATTTTCACTCATAGCACTTCACCATTTTCATCATTTTAGTTAAGTTTTATCATCATTTGGAGTCAACTCATGCACTTTGGATCATCAACATCATCAAAGCTTATCAAAGCGATTGGGAAAGGGCTTCTTTCCACATCAAAGGAGCACCAATCCCCCTATGGGATGAAGGTTTAGCTATGTTTAATTGATTACATGTTATCTTTTGGTTTGTTATGCTCTCATTTTCATGTTTTCTTCTTGATTTAGCTAAGAATTTCATAGGGAATTCTAGATTTGGGTTTCTAACATGATTAACTATTGTTTGTTGGTCTTGTGTTAGCTTATTGCAGGTTTGGTGTTCACATTTTGTCGCTAGAAGGAGAGATAACCCATTTTATTTTGATAATTTTGCTTGAAAATACTTTTTTTGTAGCTACAGGATAGTGATGTCGCTTTTGTTCGATACAACGTCGCATTTTCTTGCACGCAGAGAGCCACCTTTGCTTCCTACATCACACCTATCACATCGCGTCGCCTTTCCATGCTTCTGTCATGTCTCCTTTTTAGGAGTGTCATCTTTTTCCTCTAGGCTTTTCTCTTCTCTTTCTAATTTCTAACAGACCGTTGCCTATGATACTACGTCGCTATTGTTTATGTTGCGTCGCATTTGCGCTCTCTATTTTCTCTAGAGCATCACCTTTACATTTTAGTAGAGAACCACTTGCTTTCAGCACCACCTTTGTCAGTTGCAGAGCGTCACCTTTGTTGCCCAATGTTGCCTCTCCAGGAAGAGGAGGAAAATTGACTTAGAGACCTAAAAGCGTTTTTTAATGCTCATTGTAATAGCTTAGGTTTTCCAATTTTGTTTTTGATTTTCTATTTTAGGACCAACTTGAATTACTTTGGGCTTAAAATTAACAATCAACTCAAGCTTTTTCAAAGTTGGACTAAAATTGAACATTAGGAACTTTACTTTTGGGCTAAAATTAAAATTGAACAAGACAAACTCACACTTAGCTTTTGGTGCTTAAAATGAACTCACTTTACTTTGGGGATTAAAAATAACTTGTGCTTTCTTTGCTTTGTGAATTTTTTTTGGAATTTGTGTTACTTTAAATTTGTATGCACTTCTCTCGTGCCACTCAGCAATCTTGAGAATCAAAAGCATTCCATTAACATTGGTTGTCTAAAAATCACCCACACATTTCAATTTGGATCTAAAATTGAACCCCCATGCTAGTGTGAGGAAGAGACATTGTGTGTGTTCCCTCCTTATGCTTTACATGAACTAGGAAGTTGAACTACAAGTGCACTCCCTCTCTTTTTTTCACCTTTAGAGGGGCTTGCCTAAGAACAACTTGAAGGAAACTCCAACCATTTTTTCACTCGAGATGGTATATAAATGGATAAGACTAAAATGTCAAGTCCTCATGGTATGTAGGCCTTAGCTGTACAATGTCTTTCAGAATGGGGTACTACCATAAAAATTATAAGAGTCCCTAATAGGATTAATTAAATCCTTTAGTGGCTTGCTAGACGCTCACAAGGTGACATGTCCCTGACTACTCGAACTAAGAACCAATTTGTCTAGTTACCAAAATCCTTAATACTTGTTGGTGCAAGAACGTACTTCTAAAGCTACCCCACATTTGAAATATTCAAATTAGAAACAAAACAATCCTTACTGGATCTATGTTAGGATTTGAGAGGATTTGGTGGAGCCTCGGAGAAGTGTGTGTCATGGAGGGATAAGCTAGTGTCACTAATTTAATTGTTCGGGCTTTGTCTGTTTGGATAAATCTGAGTGGGGACTCAACAAACTATGGCCATTTCTAACCTAGGATTGTGCAATTTGTGAGTCATTCAAAACACATTGCGTGGATCTCAAACTTTGAAATAAACATTAAACAAATCATCAAAATTTCAAACCATTTGGAAAGATTGAATATCTTTGAAAGGTCCAATTATTACTGCATATCCCTAGGAATTTTATCCTTAGAGGCTTCTAAATATTTGGGCTCACATCTCAATTTAATCTCTCCAACATCAACCTAGGGAAACTATGGCCTTGATTCTTTGATTTTCACATAGTGGACCTTGTGGAATGAAAAAGAGTTAAGACATAGACATTTAGTTTGAAATTTAATCAAGATGTGTTGATGTGGTAAAAAGAATCCATCTAATCAAGATGTGTTGATGTGGTAAAAATAATCCATCTAATCAAGATAAAATACAATTGAACCCCCACATATGTGTTTATTCTCATGATTCCTAAAAATCAAGATTCCAAAGCAAAAGTCTTTATGCAAAAAACTTCAAGTTTAGGTGTGTCATATTACCTTAGACATGTGTTCTCAATATGAACCACTTCTTGGATCATATGGACCAAATGATTTTTGAAACACTTTAGAGGTATAGCATGTTCTTCAACACCTTGGTCTTGTAAACAAAGTCTTTCTAGGTTCATATAGGATCAAAATCAACACTTCCATTTATCACCATCATTTTTCAAACCTATCTGACAATCAACTTTTAGAATTTTGAAAAAATCATCTATGCTAGACTTTTGGTAAATCCTTACATCAAAATCAAAATCACCTTGTTTGGCTACGTGTGTGGGGATAAATCCTTTCTCACACATTTAGTTAAATTATCATCCCCTTTTGGACAATTTACCCCAAGATAACATCTAACATCTTGGGATCTACAAGTCCATTATCCAAATCAAACCAAATCAAAATCAAAATCCAAAATCCAAAAGTCTAGTACTCCTCCAAAATTTCTCAAAATTTCAAACATCCATATCATTCACCCTTCATTTATCACATCACCATCATTTGATCCTTAAAAATCCTACATTTTCTTTTTGTACCTAAAGTTTAGATCAACCAAAGGAGTTAGAGGTTTACCTCCCATATACCTAAAATTTGATTCCAATTTTATGGTCCAAACAAGGTCACAATACAATAAGATCATGGAGCAAAACAAAGAAACATCTACCTCAAGTGATTTAAGTCAAACTGCATTGAAATTCAAGCCTAGGGAATCTATCAACCCTCCACTTGATCCCCCTCAACTACCACAAGATCTTAAAAAGGGAGGTTTCCAAGTTGACGATGTCACCAAAAACTTCCAAGGAATGACCCAAAATGAAATATTGGAACTAGTTCAAAAGCTTGAAACAAGCAAGATTGTCAACACAATCATGAGGCTCAATCCCATGCAATACATGTTGGCATTAGCAAAGGAAGGGGATAAAATCCCTTCTAATTTTGATGTGAGCACTATTGTTGAAAAATATTTTGGGAACATGCCTCAAACATCATTCATGCCTTCATTCCCAAATAACATCCAACCCATCATACAA